>SKCR01027364.1:0-50576 GCA_019454045.1 Zanthoxylum bungeanum | reverse complement strand
GCAACGGAAAATTCGTTAATTTGGAATTAGCGAACCCGAGCCCGAGCGTGTTTGCGAGCGCATTCGTATTTCGAATTCGAGTGCGGCACGCAAGTCACGTCAAGCGTCAAATCGCTAGTCACATCAATTGTCAAATCATTTGTCACTTTGAGTGATGTGACATAACATGTTGTCACTTTAATAAAGTGACTTGATGTGAATAGTGATAGTTGATTGAAAAAGCACTTTTGCCTTTTTGACTTTTGCTTTTTGAAAAGTAAAATGAATTGTTTAATAGAAATAAAAAGTGTAAATGGCTTTAATTAATTTTTTTTGGAAAATATAAAAAGCTTTTACACTTTCTCTCTCTACACAATTACAGTATACGGTTTTGGCATTTGGGAGCCAAAACGTTTTTCTTCTTCTCTCTTGGCTTTGAGCCATTTTCTTCTCTTCCTCTTCTCTCGGCTTTGAGCCAAATCTCTCCAAAATTCTGGTTAGACCAAATTTCATGAAGAAGGAGAAGTGCTAGCACCCTTGGGTTATATTATGGTGATAGGGAAACGAATTTATGAGCTTGGGATCATCTTTGGAAAGCTTGAAGCTTGGAGCTTCCATGGAGGTCATCCATGGCCGAAAATGGTGGAGTTCAAACGCCCAAAACCGAGCAGCCCACTGTCAAGGAGAGCTACTACTGCCGAACTCAATGGAGGACAAAATGGCTTGTGTTCTTCTTCACATCAAAACCGACCATTGTGAGTATATTCTGCACCTCCTATGTTGTGTATTCATGCGTTTTCTTGCTTGATTTGTTGATCTTGGGACATATATTAGAACTCAACAATGGTATCAGAGCTATTATCAAGCATGAAACTTTTAGGGTTTGAATTGGGGATAATCAATTGAAGCATGATTTGGTTGAATTGATTGATTTAGTATGCTTGTATGTTGATGAATTGAAGTTGTGCATGATCAATTTCATGAAATGGGATTAGATTCAATTTCCCCAAATTTTGGGCATGACAAATTGGGTAAAATCAATTGAAGCATGATTTGGTTGAATTGATGATTAAGTATGCTTGTATGTTGATTAATTGAAGTTGTGCATGATCAATTTCAAGAAAATTGGATTGGATCAATTTTCCCCAATTCTTTAGGTGAACATGTAACTTGAAATTGGGTAAAATGTGTTTGAGCATGTTTTAATTAAATTGGATGTTTAAGTATGCTTAAAACATGTTTAATTGAGATTGTGTGTGATCAATTTCAAAAATTGGATTGGATCAATTTTCCCCAAATTGGAGGCATGACCGAAATTGGAAGAAACCTAATGTCTTGGAATTAATTTGTTTTTGATCATTGGATGACTTAAAACAATTGGGTAATGTTGTTTTGAAGTTCAATTGGATTGAATTTTGATTTGGAACATTTTTTTCCCTTTAAAGTGGCTTGGCCGAATCTTAATGAACATGAAATTCATTGTGATTTTTTGTTTTAATTCAATTGGATGAATTGATTGATTTGGGAAATGATGATTTGGATTCAATTGGATTGAACCGAATCGGATTGAAAAACCTCTAATTGCCGAGACTTAAAGCATATAAATTTGGTTTTGATTTTTATAAATTGTGTTGGACACTATTTAATGTTAAAGTGCATGATTAAGTATGCTAATTGATGTTTTGAAATATTAATTGGGTGATTAATTGTGTATTACACTTAGGTTAATTAATTATGGAATTTAGAATTTTATAAGTTAATTAATTGGGCTTATTTTTGGAAATTGGGCCTTTAAGGTTGTGTTTGGGCTTTTGGGCTTTGTTGTACAAAGTTGAGTTTAGGTAAATTTGGTTGGATTCAATTGGGCCTAAAACCGCATCCATAAAGTCCAATTATGACTTAATGGACCTTGATTATTTAATTGGGCTAATGGCCCAAAATTAATTTAAAGGCTTATGGGGTAACTCCCGGATTGGATTTTGGTTCTTCGGTTTGACCCGAGTTGACCAAAGTCCACGCCTTATAGAAATTAATTAAAAGCCCATTGGACTTTAATTAAATAAACATTAGATGTTAATCGGGCTTTGAGACCCGTTGCGATTAAATTGGAATTTAAGTCGTAAAGGTTCGTTAATAAAAGTGTAATATTTAATTTGGAATTAAATAGTGAATTAGAATTAAATGCGTATTAAATTGGATTTAATTATGTAGTTTAATTTAATCAAGAATTCGTACTTTGAGTACTTATTCGCAAAACGAGTTTGACTCGAGCAAAAATCAAATCGTTGTTTGAACATTGGATGATCACTAATTATCAGATAATTAATTGGATTTGATTGATTGATAACATGCTTGTATGAATACATGGTTGCGATGCATGAATAATGTATATCAGATGGATATTAGTCGGGTGGGATAATTTTGGAAATTGTAATAAATTTGATTTATTAATTGGACCTTCGTGTCCAGCCTTATCACCTCTATACTCTTTGTATTCTCTTCTCACCTATTCCCCTCAATGTAAATGAGGTTCTCTTAGAAGTGTGGTAACGGGTAGAAGTAAATACATGTGCTAGCTTTGGAGAGAGAAAATGAGAGATTTGATCTAGGATCAATGTAAAGTATCCATCCGCATATCATTATTATTTTTATTTCATATGCGCTTTATTATGTGTTTAGAATGCATGTTTAAGGGTGTATGATGATGAGACCTTAATAAAGATAATAAATTGGTAGCCAATTTCACGCGAAAACCCTCGCTCAATATCAAAGTGTTTTTCCTTCCATTGAGTGATTCTTACTCAAGATCCGAGATTGGATTGGGTTGTTGGCGAAAGTCAAGCCCTTTGTCCGTCGAAGATGTGTTTGAATCACGAGAGTTTTGTTCCATATCGGTGTCTTGTCCAAGTTGTGGTTTGTTGGCCAAAGTCAAGACCACTTCTTGTCCATCGACATTGATTACGAAACTTTCCATGTCAATGGGTCACGCTTGACTGGGATCACTAGGTTGTGTGTGCCAAAGCCAAGGCTTAGTTGATTCAGAGGAAAAGGTTAGGTAATACATTGGATGTATTGGCATATATAAGATATATGTTTAGGATTTGGATATCCGCCTACTGGATCTAGGAATTGGATGAGATCCAATTTTATCTTCGAGATCTACCTAGTTAATTATCATACAATTTGTTGGCCAAAGTCAAGATTGTGTGATATTTAACGGGATCCTAGCCCACTAGGAACACGGTTTCCCGAGTACTCGACAGAGGGTTAGAGGCTCGCCGAAAAATAGTGGGAGGGCAGAATTGAATTTGCAATACTCGTTCAATTACTCGCCATACTCGCTCATTCAAATTATTTCGTCGTTAGATTAAATGTTAGTTGGACTAATATTTAAATTGTTGTTTTTATAATATCAGTTGGACTGTATTATATTTGATTATTATATAATTGGATTATATTAATCAATATATTTGAATTAATTAATTTCAGTTTTACAGTTGATTTTATAATTGGATTATAGTAATCAATGTAATTGAGGTTAATTAATTTAGATTATATTTGATTATATAGTTGGACTATTATAATCATTATAATAAATAGTACCACTAATCGTTGATTAAATAGTTGGACTATTGTAATCAAGATAAAATTGAAAGTTGGATATTTAAAATATATCTTGGATTAAAATATTTTAAATGATTTAATTTTCAAATGGGGATAACTTCAGGATGGTCCTGGAAATAAAACTAATAAGTTATTTTATTTGATAAAATAATATATTATGCCTAAGCTCGGAGAGTTAAGCAAATAAGAATAGAACATGATGTTTGGAATATTCATGTAATGATAACTTTATGCTTAATCCATTTACTTGTCAAGTAGACTCCTTAATTTATGAATCAGAATTAAGGATTAGATCCTTAGACATGATAATGAAATTGAAGGACATATCCCAATGAGGATTAGAAGACGTTCAAGGCTCTGACTTCAAATATGATCGTCATAATTATGTTCACAACTAATATTAAAATTGGATTTAAATATTTAGTGTGGTACATAAATATAATATATGATGTTCAGATCTGTTTTGAACATGATACTGACTTCAATTGAGATTTATCTACGAAATGGAAACCGGGACGAAATCGTTGTTTTTAACCATAATTACTTGAATTTAGGAACTACCTTTCGGGTTAGTACCTAAATTAAGAAACTGTTATAATGTAACTAGTTTGACTAGATACATTATCTCTATATCAGTGTTTAACCCGCTGCGGGTGACCTTTATATTCTAGAACACTAAAGTGTTTTATTATATAAAGATGATATTGAGATAAACACATTAGATGTAATAACAGCATTTATATTTAGAATATAAATAAATCTCACATATAATAACATGACACATTAATAGCTCAAACTGATTTGATCAATTAAGAACTGATTGTGGCATAGTTGTCAGGGACACTATTAAACAAGAATCGTATATCCACACTTTCGAAGAGTGGATACTAGGACTATTTTGTTTCAAATCAAATAAGTCTACGAATCTAGTTTATTGGGCAAAGTGCCTAAAACACTATTTACTTGGTAAAAGTGCAAGTACCACTGATCTGTTAAGCCCTAGTTCATAATGAAGCAAGTGGGCCCATGTCTAGCTAGGCTAGAAATGGATATGAATATTTCGTGACCTTTACGGATATGGCATCGCGTTATGGTGTGTGTTTTCTTTTGAAGAACACAAATCAGAAACTTTCAAAGTTTCGACACGAAATAGACAAACAGATCCACGCTATAGTATATATACCATAATGGTAAGACCGTAATGGAAAATACTTAAGCAGTAAGTTTCATATGTACATGAAAGAGTACGGTATTCTTTCAAATGAGGACTCCTCCCAGGACACGTCAGTTTGATGGTGTGTCCGAATGAAAAACTGAATTTTATTGGACATGATAAGGTTAAATCTTGTGTCGCTCTGAGCTACTATTTCCTTCAACGGATATGTATTAATAGTGCAAGGACTTATTTTGAATAAGGTTCCATAATAATCTGTTTGACAGATATCATATTAGATATTAACGGGAAAGAAACCGGGTTTCTCATTCCTGATAATTTGGGTATGCTAGGCATATGTTTGGATGATACCAAACTAAAACCCAAATAGGATAAGTGCCAAATGTAGGTTATCCTAGGGATACCATAAGTATTGTACTTATACATCTCACAAGAGAACAATTAGATTGTTACTCACCATACGGTTTTCCTGAAAGGAATACCGATATGCAGTGGTAAGTGGGAGGATAGTATTACTAGATGGAAATCGGAGTAATACTGTTCAAGGCACTGAATCTTAATGGAACATGAATAGTTCATCCAGGATGAGACTATTACCATTAATCTTCGAATACACACAACCGCGTAGGTCGGATAGAGTCAGAAAACAACCTGGGGTATGGGTTTCTGATCGCACCTCATAAAGATGTCTATCTTATGAGGAATACTAACTGACTACGTATGAGGAAGTGATACAAGGTATCAACTCCCTAATTATGGCAAAGTGTCATGTAATCCGAAATGGATTCCATGTATATCAACCAGTTTGGATACTAGTTGATGTACCACAAGGCATTGTGCCTATTGGTACTATATGTTTCTAGGAAGACATACATGGATGGCAACATACCAGCGTAAAAGCTAGGCTTTTAACGGAAAGGTATCGTTATCAACATTGTATTGATTACGATTCAAACCTTTTACCTGTTTGCCACGGTAAATCCATTTGATAATACAGGTTATTCGATCCATGATTGGATTGAAGCAAGCATTAGGTTCTTGGAATTATCGTTTTGATATAATCATAATTGTGTACGATTTAATTCAAAACGAAATATTCTTTGTGTATATAAGGAGGTTAGTGGGAGCGCACTGATAGTGGCTGTCCTATAAAATAATGATAATACGTCATTTCTTGGAAATGATATTCCCATAAAAAAAAAAAAAAAAATATCGGCGAAAGCTTGGCTTTCGAAATACTCTCATAGAAACCGTACATTGAAAAATGTACGAGACCTGGTGTATCATACGCTTTGAGCATATGGATTCAGAAACAGGCCAATCCGAGTGATAGTCACTGGATTAATATTAAGAACATCCGTTAGTATCTTAGAGAACTAATGATGTTGTCTTAGTCTATGGAGAAGGAGAACTTGAAGTGACTGGGGTCACTGTAGCAAGTTTCCTATAACCGATAAAGACGACTAAAAGTCGCAAACGGTACTATATAGTTTGAAGAACGGTACAGTGAGCTGGAAATCTTCCAAGCAAGATACTGTTACCGAATAAACAACAAATGCGGGTTGTTGTTGCAGCTGAAGCAACAATAGAAGTTATTTGGGTCAATACAAATCTAATCAGATTAGATATAGTTCTGTTAGCAGCTGAGCCAGGCGTCAGCACAGGCTAAAGAATTAATGGTCTCATCAACGATCCAGATACATACTTAGATACTCATCTAATTCATTCGGATCATACATCGTGGCGGTGTGATGGTCGAATAAATCGCATCAAGATGATAATCATGCAAATCCGCTGACGAAAGCATTTCTCAGCAGTTTGAGCCAACCGTACATAGTTCGGGTGTTAGACACTCGAGTGACTGGCTATAGGCCAAGTGGGAGATTGTTGGACAAAATGACCCATAGCGTCACTATTTGTACAGATCACGGTGTTGTTGTACAAATTAACTATGTGACAAAGGAGATTGTACTCTCATCATTTGTGATTAGATCACCTTAGATATATAAATGAAGAGAGGTCCCTATGATTAGTTCCTGGACTGAGAATGATATGAGACAGTATCAGTCCCCAAAGGTTTAATCATTAAATATCCCTAGCCGGAGTATTATCGAGACTGGACATCGATAATGCAGAATAGGCTAGTATTGCACTTGTGCGCGTTGTGAGGGCACAACGACATAGTTCTCATATATATAAGTATTGGATAGTTATGCAAGTGCGATAGAAGGTCGTGTTTCACCGATGGTACGGGAAACAGCTTCGCTCTGGATAGACCCCTCGGAATCCCATTGGTATTATGACTATGTGTCTATGGGAGGCCGAAATCAAGGTAGGTGTGTATAGTCTTAACCTGAGACTTACATCGCTAATACTTACGATAATCGATAGACTTTGGTCTTGGTGGTACAGGGATTTAACCGGTTCTGCGTACACCACTTCTGGGTTTATCAGAGAGTCGTAGTGTATTGGGTGTGATGTCAAGACGGAAGTATCACTCCAGTCATAGTGGAGATGATGTCACGCAGGATACGGTATTAGTGCTCTTAAGTGCTGGCCGGCCATCGGGATATTATGACAAGGTCATGTATATCCGATTATAGAGACTAGTTACCAGACATCCGACATGTGCTTCGGACGGGGCAGACACTTATCCAGCCCCACCCTAGCACGTGACTATCCGATACTGGGCTGATATACGCAATACTACGGTATACTACGCTTGATACAGATCTATATATTCATGTAAGAATATTTCTGGAGAATTGGGTAGGCATGGCGCTTTGCTAGAAGCCAACCTTGTCTTGTAAATCGGTATAAACGTAGTACGAGGTACTTACGTGTTCGGATAGTTCGACGACCGTATTTACTGCCAACATATCCGGAGATCTCATGGGTCGCTTCCTGAAGATTCACCGATGACGTATGACTCGCACTATGATTAATCTAGGATTAATTAGTAAAGAGAGAAGATTAATTAGAGAGAGAGAAAATTAATCTGGGATTAATTGCGGATATTTTTATCTGGGATAAAATATTAATTAAAGAGAGAGAACGATTAATTTGGAATTAATCGATAAATAATATATTCGATATATTATGCAAATTAGATTTCGACGCGGAATTAAAATAGATTTTAATTCGGGCGAACGAATTAATTTAGAATTAATTCGTTAGCGACGTGAATAGTGATTTTGCTAGGCGTAATCGTTTAATTACGTCGCAACGAAAATTCGTTAATTTGGAATTAGCGAACCCGAGCCCGACCGTGTTTGCGAGCGCATTCGTATTTCGAATTCGAGTGCGGCACGCAAGTCACGTCAAGCGTCAAATCGCTAGTCACATCAATTGTCAAATCATTTGTCACTTTGAGTGATGTGACATGACATGTTGTCACTTTAATAAAGTGACTTGATGTGAATAGTGATAGTGATTGAAAAAGCACTTTTGCCTTTTTGACTTTGCTTTTTTGAAAAGTAAAATGAATTGTTTATAGAAATAAAAAGGGTAAATGGCTTTAATTATTTTTTTTGGGAAAATATAAAAAACTTTTACACTTTCTCTCTCTCTACACAATTACAATATACGGTTTTGGCATTTGGGAGCCAAAACGTTTTTTCTTCTTCCTCTCTTGGCTTGGAGCCATTTTCTTCTCTTCCCTTCTCTCGGCTTTGAGCCAAATCTCTCCCAAAATTCTGCTTAGACCGAATTTTGGGATCATCTTTGGAAAGCTTGAAGCTTGGAGCTTCCATGGAGGTCATCCATGGCCGAAAATGGTGGAGTTCAAAATGCCCAAAACCGAGCACCCACTGTCAAGGAGAGCTACTGCCGAACTCAATGGAGGACGAAAATGGCTTGTGTTCTTCTTCGCATCAAAACTGACCATTGTGAGTATATTCCGCACCTCCTATGTTGTGTATTCATGCGTTTTCTTGCTTGATTATTCTAATATATGTCCCAAGATCAACACGATGAATGCGTAAAAGACTAGTATTACACTTGTGCGCGTTGTGAGGGCACAACAGCATAGTTCTCATATATTTGGGTATAGGATACTCATGCAAGTGCAATAGGACATTGTGTTTCACCGATGGTACGGGAAACAGCTTCGCTCTGGATAAGACCCCCTCGAAATTCCATTGGTAGTATGACTATGTGTCTATGGAAGTCCGTAATCAGGGTAGGTGTATTTGGTCTTAACCTGAGACTTACACCGCTAATACTTGCGACAATCAATATACTTTGGTTGCGGTCGTCCAGGGCTTTAACAGGTTTTGTGTACGCCAATACTAGGTATATTGAGAATCGTAGTGTGTTGGGTGTGATGTCAAGACGGAAGTGTCACTCCAGTCATATGGAGATGATGATCGCGCAGGGATACAGAACTGTTCTCTATATAAGGTTGCAACCGTGGATAATATGACTTGGTCATGATTATCCGATATTAAAGAGACTAGTTGCTCGTTATCCGATATATGCTTCTTCGTAGGGCATACACTGTCAAGCCCCAGGCCTTGCATGTGATCATCCGATACTGGACAGAAATACGCAATACTAAGTATACAACACCTGATACAGATCCTTTATTCCTGTAAGGATATTTCCTGAGAATATGGTAGGCATGGCGTTTTGCTAGAGGCCAACCTTATCTTGTAAATCAGTATAAACATAGTACGAGGTCCTTACGTGTTCGGATAGTCCGACGACCGAATTTACTGCCAACAAATCCGGGGATCTCATCGGTCGCTTCCCAAATATTCACCGATGACGTATGACTCGCACTCTAAATTAATCTGGAATTAATTAGAAGAGAGAGAAAGTTAATATGGGATTAATTGCAGAGATATTTTATCTGGGATAAAATATCATTTAAAGGGAGATAACGATTAATTTGGAATTAATCGGAAAATTAATATATTCGATATGTTAAATGAAATTGGATGTCGACGCAGAATTAAAATTAGATTTTAATTCGGGCGAACGAATTAATTTAGAATTAATTCATTAGCGACGTGAATAGTGATTTCGCTAGGCGTAATCATTTAATTACGACACAACGGAAAATTCATTAATTTGGAAATAGCGAATTCGAGGTCGAGATTATTTGCGAGCGCATTCGCATTTCGAATTGGAGTGCGGCACGTCAAATCGCTAGTCGCATCAAGCGTCAAATCACAAGTCACTTTGAGTGATGTGACTTGACAACTTAATGGATTGAGTGATGTGAGTGGTTAGGGCTTTAATGGTTTGACTTCTTAAAGCCAAATTCAAGTGAAATTCATTTGAAATTTAAATGAGTGTATAAGATACACAAATTTAACCAACCAAATACAACTCTCTCATCTCTCTTTCTCTCCTCTTTTCACGCCCAATGGGTACCAAAACAGCTCACTGGTTTTATTCTAAAACTGAGCAGTGAGGGAAGCTTGGAGTGTGATTTTGTGGCAAAATCACAAGTGCTAGCACACTTACGAGACATGCGAAGGTGATAGGGAAGTCCACCCATGAGCCGGGAATCACCAAGATGAAGCTTGGAGTTTGGAAGTTGATTCAAAATGGCTGAAACCAGTGAGGGAATTCAGCTCACTGCCGAGCAGTCCCAAGGCATAAAGATTTCGTTTTTATTGCCTCCGCGTCGCTCAAACCGCTCGATGTAAGTATTCCGCAACTTCCTCGAATGTATTCACACATGTTCATGCTTGATTTATGATCCTTGGGACCTAGATAATTTCCAACATAGGGCATAACAACATAGTTCTCATATATTTGGGTATTGGATACTCATGTAAGTGTAATAAGAGGTTGTGTTTACCGATGGTACGGAAACAGCTTCACTCTGGATAGATCCCTCGGAATTCCATTGGTAGTATGACTATGTGACTATGGAAGTCCGAATCAGGGTAGGTGTATTTTATCTTAACCTGAGACTTGCACCGTTAATACTTGCGACAATCAATATACTTTGGTTTTGGTCGTCCAGTGCTTTAACAGGTTTTATGTACGCCTCTTCTGGGTATATTGAGAATCGTAGTGTATTGGGTGTGATGTGAAGACGGAAGTATCACTCCAGTCATAGTGGAGATGATGATCACATAGGATATGGAACTGGTCCTCTTATGTACTACAGTCATCGGGATAATATGACTAGGTCATGATTATCCGACTATAGAGACTAGTTACCAAAGATCCGATATGTGCTTCGTACGGGGCAGACACAATTCCAGCCTCAGGCCTAGCACGTGACATCCGATGCTGGATGGCAATATGCAATACTACGTATACTACGTCTGATAAAGATTACATATTCCTTTAAGAATATTTCTGGAGAATTAGATAGGCACGGTGCTTTGCTAGAAGCCAACCATGTCTTGTAAATCGGTAAAAACGTAGTACTAGGTACGTACGTGTTCGGATAGTCCGACCACCGGATTTACTGCCAACATATCCGAGGATCTCATGGGTCGCTTCCCGAAGATTCACCAATGATGTATGACTCGCACTTTATTAATATGGATTAATTATAAGAGAGAGAAAATTAATCTAGGATTAATTACAGATATATTTTATCTGGAATAAAATATTATTTAAAGAGAGAGAACTATTAATTTAGAAGTAATCGATAAAATAATATATTCGATATATTAGACGAAATTGGATTTCGACGCGGAGTTAAAATTAGAGATTAATTCGGGCGAACGAGTTAATTTAGAATTAATTCGTTAGTGACGTGAATAGTAATTTTGCTAGGCACAATTATTTAATTAAATTTGATTTAATTACCTCGCAAGGGAAAATTCGTTAATTCGGAATTATCAAACCCGAGCCGGGAGTGTTTGCGGGCCCACTCGCATTTTGAATCAAGTGGGGCCCACATGTCACATCAAGCGTCAAATCACTAGTCAACTTTATCACTTTAATATGATGGAAGTTGTTGGTTGATGCTTGAGTGTGAAACACTCCAGAGTGATAACTTGAATGACTAATACCATTATTTAGTTTTGGTATATCATTTAATTGATTTTGAAAATCAAACCAACACATCTTCTTCCTCTCTTCTCTCTCCCTCAAGGCTTGGAAGCCAAAAACTCTCTCAAATTTCTTCAATGGCCGAGAGGTGCATGAAGGGTAAGGGAAATTTTGTGGCGAAATTTCCTAGTGCTAGCACACCAAAGAGTCATCCAAAGGTGATAGGGAAACAAACCCTTGAGCATGGAATCCTTTCCCAAGCTTGGAGCTTGACCGAAAATCATGGAGCACAAAAGGATGCCATTGCCGAAACCAACAAAGAAGGAAGCTTGGAGCATAATTTTTATGTTCGTCGCATCCAAAAGCCGATCAAAGTAAGTAATTCTGCAACTTTACTTTGTCGTATTCACACATGTTTTACGCTTAAATTGATTTTGGTTTGACCTTAGAAACCCAACAGAATCGGCCCCGAAACAATGCATTCTAGTGTCTGTGGCTTTGGCTTCTGTTATCCAAGTCTCATATATTGTGCATACCCTTCTTACCCCCGATGGCATCATGTATTGTGATTTTGCTTCACTTAAGGGGCATATCGTTATGTGATGATAACCATCACTCACTGGCACGTACCCTAGGGTATAGAAAATGCGTGCTCACTTGGTCGCTTGAACCCTTGAGTGGGGAGACCTAATTGTGTGCAACCCTTCACCGATGAGAGCCTTATCCATACCCTTGTAAGCCCACATACGAACCATAGTTATGTGTCCTATAGAAGCTACCCCGCATGCTTGTGTTTGGGCCCGTTATCATTTGGATCCATTTAGGCTTCTCGTCATAAGATACGAACTTGTTGGGCCACTTAAATTGGGATGAGTTTTTATCTTATGATGTTTGGGCCAAAAATTTTCAAAGTGATGATGAGCCACCTTGTGTTTGGGCCCTCTATCATTTGAAGTTATTTAGCCACCTTATCGGAAAAGTGTAAACCTGTTGGGCCTTTTCAACTGGGACAAGTTTACACTTCGCGATAATCTGATTGAACGCTTTAAAATGATAATGGACCAACTAGTATGAAAACCTTGATGGGTTTAGAAGGTCCAAACATGATCCGGATATACCAGATGCATGAGTCCGATATCCGCACTGGCTTTCATCAAGGAAGGGTACGCATTGTTATGGCATATGTATATACTTTTGGATATCTCCAAGTTCGTCTCCGCTACAACCATGGTTACCGATGGCCTAATTCGTCATTTCTAGACAATGGCACGATCCCCATAATAGGCTTAGTCAATATTATAAATGGGCGGTCTTTGTCTTTTATTGATGAAAAGGGACTGAAGTAGCCAAGGTTCAACCTTGTAGCGTAGGTGAGAACGATCTTTGTGTACCCCACATTGGTGCATAAAATGAGTCATACCTAGGGCAGAAATGAACTTACCACGGGTGTGGGAGGAATAAGGTCAGAAGGGTATATGCTGTTTTGATAACCACATGCGTCTCATGCATACACGCATCTTGTTAACCCATTGTCTTAACAACCATCATAGATATCTGTTGGGTTAGAGAAGAATAAAGACTTGTTAAGAAGAGGTTAGCAAGCATGGATGCGTTAGACAGTAAAGGTTCCCGCATGGATCAATTGGAGTCCAACATCACCAAAATTACCGAGCAACT
The DNA here is from genome assembly GCA_019454045.1 of Zanthoxylum bungeanum. Classification (NCBI taxonomy): domain Eukaryota; kingdom Viridiplantae; phylum Streptophyta; class Magnoliopsida; order Sapindales; family Rutaceae; genus Zanthoxylum; species Zanthoxylum bungeanum. The sequence continues at coordinate 37,156 of SKCR01027364.1, read as the reverse complement.
ACAAGTGTTGACCAACGTTGTGGCCAATCTGACAGTACCCCTCACATTGGGAACAGAAAAAAAGGAGGATGGAAGACGTGAGGAGTCCCCGAATAGGGTGAGCGAAGAAATCCCTATTTTGGATGAGGACATGGCTGAGTATGCCACGGGAAAGATAGACGGGCCTCAAGCAGAGTTACAGAAACTCAGAGAACAGGTAAAGTTAGTTACCCGTAAGATGGACGAAAAACATTAAGATCTATTAGACTATGATACAATGACTTTCGAAGAACAGCTGCCTCCTCAGTTTAAGATCATTGACATGGCCAAGTTTAACAGAAACAGAGATCATATGGTCTATCTCCAACAGTATGTTTCAGTGATGAGTTTAGTGGGTTTTTTGAAGCGCCAGGTGCAGAAGATGTTCAGTATGTCACTAGAAGGGGCGCCCATAGTATGGTATCATGGCCTAGAGAGAAAGGTCGAGGATGACTGGAGGGCATTAGCGGAGGCCTTTCTGAACCAATATGTCACGGACATAAAGATAGACTTTTCGCTCCGTGACCTAGAAAACATCAAACAGAAGCTAGAAGAGACCTTAAAGATTATATGGATCACTAGAGAAGCCTGTTGGTTTCTATAATATGTCCCAAGAAAAGATTAAGCATACATGAAATACAACAAAGGATATATATAAACATGAAGTATGGCAGAATCATACTACAATGCTATGTTGATGAAGAAAAATCAAACCAAATGGAAGCTCCAAGGTAGACTAGGTTCGGCCAAGGAAGACAAGAAGAAGCAAGCATCAAACTTTGTGTATTCCTTGCTCTATGATGGTTTCCCTATCACCTCTTTTGATTCCTTTGAAGGTGCTAGCCTTGCATGTTCCAACAACAACCCTTCTTCAAGTTTTTTGGCAACCAAAATTGAAGAAGAAGGAGAGCAAAAACTGTTTCAGGTTTCGGCCAAGAGTGAGAGAGAGAAGAGAGATTTCCTTAATTGATTTTTGACCAAAAATCAATTTATATTTATGCCATATATATATTATTAAATAATAATAAATCTATGACAAGCCATGCAAAGGCTTACAGTGTCCAACACTCAAATTCCATGCATAACATTTGAGTGTAAAATACACTATCACCATGCAATGCATCATCAATAAAATAATGCATATAATGACATGTGTCATGTGGGCCCCACACATTTCCAAATGAAAGTGGGCCCACTTGCACTCACACGTTCGGGTTCGAATTTCCGAAATACCGAACTTGCATCGCGACGGTTATATTAAATCGAATTTAAATAATAATCGCTCCTAGCGAAATTATTATTTACGTCGCTTACGAATTAATTCTAAATTAACTCGTATGCCCGAATTAAAATCTAATTTTAATTTCGCGTCGAATAATCGAATTCGCAATTATATAATGATATAATAATTTTACTGATTAATTCAAAATTAATCGTTCTCTCTCTCTAAATAGGCACTTTATCCGAGATAAAGTTTCTCCGCAATTAATCCAAGATTAATTAAGTTCGAATCAAATATCATAGGTGAATCTTCAGGAAGCGACCCAAGAGATCTCCGGATATTTTGGCAGTGAATACGGTCGTCGGATAATCCGAACACGCACGTACCTCGTACTAACGTTCTTACCGATTCACAAGACAAGGTTGGCTTCTAGCAAAGCGCCATGCCTACCCAATTCTCCAGAAATATTCTTATAGGAGGAATAAGATCTATATCAAGCGTAGTATACCGTAGTATTGCGTACATCGATCCAGTATCGGATGATCACATGCTAGGCCTGGGGCTGGAGAGATGTGTCTGCCCCGTACGAAACATGTATCGGACATCAAGCAACTAATCTCTTTAAATCGGACAATCCTGACCTGGTCATATTGTCCCGACGGTTGCAACCTTTTATAGAGTGCTAGTTCTGCGTCCTGTGTGATCATCACCTCCATATGTCTGAAGCGATACTTCCATCTTGACATCACATCCAGTACACTATGATTCTCGATAAACCCAGAAGAAGAGGTGTACACAGAACCGGTTAAGGCGTCCCCAACCACCAAAACCAAAGTTTACCGATTGTCGCAAGTACTAGCGATGTAAGTCTCAGGTTAAGACCATATACACCTACCCTGATGCGGCCTCCCATAGACACGCAGACATACTACCAATGGGATTCCGCGGGGTCTATCCAGAGCGAAGCTGTTTTCCGTACCATCGGCAAAACACAACCTCCTATCGCACTTGCATAAGTATCCAATACTTAAATATATGAGAACTATGCCGTTGTGCCCTCACATCGTGCACAAGCGCAATACTAGTCTATTCCGCATTATCGATGTCCAGTCTCGATAATACTACGACTAGGGATATTTAATGATTAAACCTTTGGGGACTGATACTTTCATATCATTCTCAGTCCAGGTACTAATCATATGGACTTTCGCCATTTATAACTCAAAGTAAATAATATTACAAAATGGCAAAAGGCAATTTCATTATCACATAGTTAATTTTGTACAATAATACAATATCATTTACAAACAGTGACGCTATGGGACATAATGTCTAACAATCTCCCACTTGGCCTATAGCCAGTCACTCAAGCATCTAATACCCGAACTATGTATGTGTCGTTCAAAAACTTGCTGAAGAACAGCTTTCGTCAGCGGATCTGCAATGTTGTCATCTGATGTGACCTTCTCGACTTTTACATCGCCACGATGTATAATCTCCCGAATCAGATGATAACGTCGAAGAACATGCTTGGACCGTTGATGAGACCTTGGTTCCTTAGCCTGTGCTATAGCCCCGTTATTGTCATAATACAATGGAACGGGCTCAGCAGCTAACGGAACTACTCCTAATCCGATTAGGAACTTTCGGATCCAAACTGCCTCCTTTGCTGCTTCAGATGCAGCGATGTACTCCGCTTCTGTTGTTGAATCGGCAACAGTATCTTGCTTGGAAGATTTCCAGCTCACTGCTCCGTTATTCAAGCAAAAAATGTACCCATGATTGCGACTTGTAGTCATCCTTGTCGGTTTGGAAACTTGCATCGGTATACCCAGATACCGCAAGTTCTCCACCTCCATAAATTAAGAAAGCATCCTTAGTTCGTTTAAGATACTTAAGGATATTCTTACTGCTATCCAGTGACCTTCACCTGGATCGGCCTGATAGCGACTGCACATGCTCAAAGCATATGGGACATCAGTTGTGTACATCATGGCATACATGATCGATCCGACTGCCGAGGCGAACGGTATCCGACTCATGTGGTCTCTCTCTTCCTGAGTCTTAGGACACATGTCCTTAGACAGAGAGGTACCACGTACCACTGGAACCAATCCCCTCTTGGATTGTTCCATGTTGAATCGCTTCAACACTTTATCAATATATGTACTCTGGGAGAGTCCAAGCAGCTTTCTAGATCTATCCCTGTAGATCTTTATTCCAAGAATAAAGGCTGCTTCTCCCAGATCTTTCATGGAGAATTTTAATGAAAGCCAAGCTTTCACCGACGTTAGCATGGGAATGTCATTGCCTATAAGCAATACGTCGTCGACATAAAGGACAATAAAAGTAAGTGCTCTCCCACTAACCTTCTTGTATACACAAGGGTCATCTGCGTTTTGCACGAAATCATATTCTTTTATGATCTCATCAAAACGCTGATTCCATGACCGTGATGCTTGCTTCAATCCATAAATGGATCGATTTAACTTACAAACCTTGTTTGCAAGTCTAGGTACGATAAAACCGTCAGGCTGTTGCATATAAACATCCTCCAAAAGGTTTCCGTTAAGGAAAGCGGTTTTAACGTCCATCTGCCATATCTCGAAGTCGAAATATGCAGCTATTGCAAGCATTATCCGAATGGATTTAATCATGGCAACGGGTGAGAAGGTTTCGTCATAATCAATACCATATTGTTGACGATACCCCTTCGCTACAAGCCTAGCCTTGTACGTTTGTACGTTGCCATCCATGTCGGTTCTTCTTGAAGATCCATCTGCATCCAATAGGCTTTACGCCTTCTGGTGCATCAACCAGTGTCCAAACTTGGTTGGCGTACATGGAATCCATCTCGGACTTCATGGCTTCTTGCCAAAGCGGAATCGATATTTTGTATCGCTTCCTCATACGTAGCCGGCTCATTATCCTCAATAAGATTAATATCTATATGAGGTGAGATCAGGAACCCATACCTCTCAAGTACTGTTCTGACTCTCTCCGACCTACGCGGTCCTTGTGTATGTGAAGTTTGTGGTACAGACTCATCCAGGACGGTCTGTTCTTGTTCCGTCGTTGATTCATTGCCAGGAACAGTATCACTACGATCTTCATCGAGTTCTACTTTCCTCCCACTTACCACTGCATTTATAAAATCCTTCTCAAGGAAAAATGCTTGTAGAGCAACAAATACTTTGTTCTCTTGTGGGTGATAGAAGTAATATCCTTTGGTTTCCCTAGGATATCCTAAAAAAGGCATTTATCAGTTTTGGGTTCAAGTTTGGTACTTCCAAACGTTTAACATATGCCCAGCATCCCCAAATCTTTAGGAAAGAGAAACCTGGTTTCCTTCCTGTCCATATCTCATATGGGGTCTGTTAACAGACTTCGACGGTACCTTATTCAAAATAAGTATAGCACTGTTTAATGCGTATCCCCAGAAGGATATTGGTAGCTCAGTGCGACTCATCATTGACCTCACCATGTCCAACAAGGTGCGGTTTCTCCGTTCGGACACACCGTTTAATTGCGGTGTTCCAGGAGGAGTCCACTGTGAAGAATACCATATTCTTTCAAGTAATCTTGAAACTCATAACTTAAGTATTCGCCACCACGGTCTGACCGTAATGTCTTAATACTCTTCCCTGTTTGTTTCTCCACTTCGTGTCGAAACTCTTTGAATTTCTCAAAAGTTTCCGACTTGTGTCTCATAAGATACACATAACCGTAACGAGATGCATCATCTGTAAAGGTTACGAAGTAGTGAAATCCACCTCTAGCCTGGCTAGACATGGGCCCGCATACGTCAGTATGAACGAGAGCTAACAGTTCTGTGGCACGTTCACCTTTACCGCTAAAAGGTGATTTAGGCATTTTGCCTAAAAGACAAGATTCGCAGACGTCATATGAATTGGGATCAAATTCGTCCAAGTACCCACTCTTGAAAGTGTGGATATGCGAGTCTTGTTGATGTGTCCTAGACGACAATGCCACATATAAGCTTCATCTTTTAGATTACTCCTTTTGAGCCTTTTGTTTGTCATTTTAGGAGATTCATTTATATTCAAAATATAAAGACCGTTATTTGCAACAGCTGTGCAAATTTCTGCATCATTTTTATATAAATAACACCCAGTGTTCCTGAATACAAAAGTGTAACCCTGCTGGGTTAACAAGGACACAGATATAATATTCCTAGTTAAACTAGGTACAAAATAACAGTTCAAAAGTTTAAGTACATGCCCTGAGGGCAGTTCTAAAACAAAAGTCCCTACGGCCAAAACAGCAACTGGTGTTCCGTTTCCGACCCGTAGATCCATCTCCCCTGATGCCAGCACCCTGCTATCATGCAGATCCTGCACATCAGTACAAATATGAGCACCACAACCAGAATCAAAAATCCAATTTTTAAAACTAGAAGTATTCATATTTATCTCAATAACAAACATACCAGAGGCAATAGCCTTGCCAGCCTTGATATCCTCCCTCTGCACAATGCTCATTCGGCAGTCACGTTTCCAGTGACCCCTCTTGCCGCAGTTGAGGCAGATGTCGCGAGATTTGTCCTTTGGCTTCCTAGAAGCCACTGTCAACTTGCCTTTGCCCTTTTCTTGAACTTCTTCTTCCTTGCACCTCCAATTGCCTTGGGGCCACCCTTTGGCGCATGAGAGGTCATGCAAAATGCGCCTCGCGCTTGCTCCCCTTTAGGAGTTCCCTTTCGGACTCCTTCAAGACAGATAACAGCTCTCCAAGAGTGTCATCTGTATCCATCAACTTGTAGTTGATTATGATTTGTTTCCAAGTATCAGGAAGTGACTGCAAGATCATATCTATAGTCAGCTCAGCCTCCAAGACTATTCCCATATTGGCCAACTCATCAATATCGGCGATCATTTGAGTCCCGTGGACTTCAACTGATGCGCCGTCTGTCATCCGGGAGCGGAAGAGTTTCCTTACTAGCTCGTACCTCTTCATCCGCTTATTGGTGCGGTGAAGATCACGCAATCTTGCCATCATGTTATAGGGATCCAAGTCCCTGTACTGGCGTCTGAAATGCTGGGTCATTGCAGCTAGCATAACTGACTGAGCTTGGTCACAATCATCACTATGAGTCTTCCATAACTCTAGCTCCAGTGGCTCAGTGGGTTTAGGCGGGAGAGGTGTCTGAATAGTATACAGTATCCTCTCAGCCCCAAGCACTATCTTGAGGTTCATTTCCCAGTCGGCAAAGTTTGTCCCTTTGAAGACATTATCGCCCATGATTATGTCGCGGATATTACCTTTGCCAATCATCTTGACAACTATAGTCCAACTATAAAGTCAACGATGTTATGGGTACAGTCAAACTGTTACAAGTAAAATAACAATATATTAGTCCAACTAATTATTTAAAATATTGACGAAATAATTTTGAAAGACGCGTAAGGCTAAATATCTGAATGAAATTGCAAATTCAATAATAGCCTCCCACTATTTTCTTCAAGTTTCTAACCCTCTGTAGAGAACTCGGGAAATAGAATTTCTAGTGGGCTAGGATCCCGTTAAATAACACACAACCTTGACTTTGGCCAATAAAAATTGTATGCTATTTAACTTAGGTAGATCTCCATGATCAATTGGATCTCATCCAATTCCTAGATCCGGTTAGGTGGACATCCAAGTCCGAAACATATGTATAATGCCAATGTAACCATTACATTTTCCTAACCCTATCCTCCGAATCAACTAGGCCTTGGCTTTGGCCAAAAACAAACCTAATGATTCCAGTTAAGCGGGACCCATTGACGAGGAAAGTTTCGTAATCAATGTCGTTGGACAAAAAGTGATCTTGACTTTGGCCAATAAAAATCACGATTTGGACAAGACACCGATATGCAACAAAACTCTCATGATTCAAGTACATCCTTGATTGACAAAGGTCTTGACTTTGGTCAAAAACAAACCAATGCCAACTTCGGATCTTGAACAAGAACCATTCAATGGAAGGATATTCGCTTAATATAAATTGAGGGATTTTCGCGTAATTGGCAACCAATTTTTTATCTTTGTTAGGTCTCATCATCATACACCCTTAAGCATGCTTCTAAAACATCATAAAGCGCGTAAAGTAAATTAATAGTGATATGCGGATGGATATATAAACAACTTGTTCCTAGAACAAATCACTCCCTTTCCTCTCCCCGTTAGCACTATTCTACTTCTACCCAATTACATAATACAATAAGAGAAACCTCATTTACATTGAGGGGAATTAGGTGAGAAGAGAATACAAAGAGATAAAGAGATAAGGCTGGACACGCAGGTCCAATTTATAAATTCCAAATTTACAATAATTTCTAAAATTACCCTTTCCCTTCTAATATCCATCCGATATACACTATTCATTCATCACATACATATATATTCAAACAAGACATGCTTTTACAACCAATCTAATCCAATTAATTAGTCTTTGTTTAAGTGATCATCCAATGTTCAAACAACGGTTTGATTTTGCGCGAGTCCAACTCGATTGAGAATAAGTACATAAGGTACGAATTCGCGAATTATATCGAACTACTATTAAATCTAATTAATTCGTATTCAATACTAATTCAATTATTTAATTCCAAATTAAATGTTTACACTTTTAATGTGCTTTAAAGACTTAGATTCTAAATCTAATCTTATTGGGCCTCAAAGCCCAACTAACATCCAATGTTGAATTTAATTCAAGTCAAATGGACTTAGAATTGATTTATTAAGGCTTGGGCTTTGGTCAATGTGGGTCAAACCCAATTACCAAGCCCAAATAAGGAATCACCCTTAAATGCCATAAAACCAATTTTAAGCCCATAAGGCCCAATTAAATTTTAAAGCCCATTATATTATATTTGGACTTAATGGAGTGATTTAGGCCCAAATTGGATCCAATCCTTTTGGCCCAAATCTACTTGGTCCAACCAAGCCCATTATGCCCAAATACAATATTAAAAGCTCAATTCACCAATTAAGCCCATTAATTAAATTTAATATTCCAAACATTAAAGTCCAATTAATTAAAGTGTAATACCAAGATTAATACATTAACCAAATATTTCAAAAAATACCCATTAATTTATTAATCATGTATTGTTCAAAATAAATGTCCAACATTAATTTTAACAAAAATCAACTCCTTACATGTCCTTGTATTCGGCCAAGGTGAGTTTTTGTGTCGATTTGTTTTTCAATCCGATTGAATTACTAATCTACGTCCCGTACACGTTCTAAGTCATCCAATGATCTTAAACACAAAAAAAATTCCAATCCACTCCAAGTAGCAACACATTCGGCCAAGGCATGGATTTGGGGAAAAATCATCCAATGCATTTTTCATAAAATTGATTCCATGTAACATCATTTATATACATGTAAGCATTATTAATCAAATTTCACAAGAACATGCTTCAATCAATTTCACCAAACCATTCGGCCAAGGTCAAAATTTTGGGAAAAATCATCCAATGCATTTTTCATAAAATTGATTCCATATAACATCATGTTATATACATGCAAGCATACTTATTCATCAATTTCACAAGAACATGCTTCAACCAATTTTAACACACCCATTCGGCCAAGGTTAAAATTTTGGGAAAAATCATCCAATGCATTTTTCATAAAATTGATTCCATATAACATCATTCTATATACATGCAAGCATACTTATTCATCAAATTTCACAAGAACATGCTTCAACCAATTTTAACAAATTTTAACCTAAAGTATTTCATGCTTAACCATGGCTCCATGATACCATTGTTGGTTTCTATAATATGTCCCAAGAAAAGATTAAGCATACATGAAATACAACAAAGGATATATATTAACATGAAGTATGGCGGAATCATACTTACAATGCTATGTGATGAAGAAAAATCAAACCAAATGGAAGCTCCAAGGTGACTAGGTTCGGCCAAGGAAGACAAGAAGAAGCAAGCTCAACTTTGTGTATTCCTTGCTCTATGATGGTTTCCCTATCACCTCTTTTGATTCCTTTGAAGGTGCTAGCCTTGCATGTTCCAAACAAACAACTTCTTCAAGTTTTTTGGCAACCAAAATGAAGAAGAAGGAGAGCAAAAACTGTTCAGGTTTCGGCCAGAGTGAGAGAGAGAAGAGAGATTTTCTTAATTGATTTTGATACCAAAAATCAATTTATATTTATGCCATAATATTTATTATAATAATAAATCTATGACACAAGCCATGCAAAGGCTTAGAGTGTCAACACTCAAATTCCATGCATAACATTTGAGTGTAAAATACACTATCACCATGCAATGCATCATCAATAAAATAATACATATAATGACATGTGTCATGTGGGCCCCACACGTTTCCAAATGAAAGTGGGCCCACGTGCACTCACGCGTTCGGGTTCGATATTTCCGAAATACCGAACTTGCGTCGCGACGTTAATTAAATCGAATTTAAATAAATAATCGCTCCTAGCGAAATTATTATTTACGTCGCTTACGAATTAATTCTAAATTAACTCGTATGCCCGAATTAAAATCTAATTTTAATTTCGCGTCGAAATCGAATTTCAATTATTATATCGAATATAATAATTTTACTGATTAATTCAAAATTAATCGTTCTCTCTCTCTAAATAAGGCACTTTATCCGAGATAAAGTTTCTTCGCAATTAATCCAAGATTAATTAAGTTCGAATCAAATATCATAGGTGAATCTTCAGGAAGCGACCCAAGAGATCTCCGGATATTTTGGCAGTGAATACGGTCGTCGGATAATCCGAACACGCACGTACCTCGTACTACGTTCTTACCGATTCACAAGACAAGGTTGGCTTCTAGCAAAGCGCCATGCCTACCCAATTCTCCAGAAATATTCTTATAGGAATATAAGATCTATATCAAGCGTAGTATACCGTAGTATTGCGTACATCGATCCAGTATCGGATGATCACATGCTAGGCCTGGGGCTGGAGATGTGTCTGCCCCGTACGAAACATATATCGGACATCAAGCAACTAGTCTCTTTAAATCGGACAATCCTGACCTGTCATATTGTCCCGACGGTTGCCAACCTTTTATAGAGTACTAGTTCTGTGTCCTGCGTGATCATCACCTCCATATGTCTGAAGCGATACTTCCATCTTGACATCACATCCAGTACACTACGATTCTCGATAAACCCAGAAGAGGTGTACACAGAACCGGTTAAGGTCCCCAACCACCAAAACCAAAGTTTACCGATTGTCGCAAGTACTAGCGATGTAAGTCTCAGGTTAAGACCATATACACCTACCCTGATGCGGCCTCCCATAGACACGCAGACATACTACCAATGGGATTCCGCGGGGTCTATCCAGAGCGAAGCTGTTTTCCGTACCATCGGTAAAACACAACCTCCTATCGCACTTGCATAAGTATCCAATACTTAAATATATGAGAACTATGCCGTTGTGCCCTCACAACGTGCACAAGCGCAATACTAGTCTATTCCGCATTATCGATGTCCAGTCTCGATAATACTACGACTAGGGATATTTAATGATTAAACCTTTGGGGATGATACTGTCTCATATCATCTCAGTCCAGGTACTAATCATATGGACTTTCGCCATTTATAACTCAAAGTAAATAATATTTACAAAATGGCAAAAGGCAATTTTATCACATAGTTAATTTTGTACAATAATACAATATCATTTACAAAGTGACGCTATGGGACATAATGTCTAACAAAGCCACTCTTGAGATGCAACACGGCCCTAGGCGGAAGGACTAGATTAAGAGATATTAAGAGCACCAAGCCCTCTATTTATAAAAGCTGAGAAGGATGACCTCCATGATTATCGACTTTTGACAGTTAAGAGAAATGTCATGGATATCGAGGAAGAGGAAGCCGAGAACATAAAGTTCTATGGCCAGAATAGAAAGACCATTGGGGGGCATTCAAGGCCCAACCTCGCTCAGACTGAGGTCACCACCATCAGAAACAGGCGATTCTCCAATTTTGGTAGACCTTTGTCAAAGGTGTTTGAAAAGTTTAAGAGGCAAAAACTCCTAAAACCCTTAGAACCTAAACCACTTCCAAACTCCGTTCCACCACCCACCTTCATGATCAACTTCGGCCTGCCCAAAATCTTTGTCCTCCAAACCCTCAACCACCAAGCTTTTTGCATAGGGATATGGGATATCGGCAGTGAAGATGAAACAGAGCAAGGGAGAGATTTCTAGGAAAACTTCTCGAGTAGTGACAAAGATGGGGTAAAGGGGATGACTCGCAGTGGACATTTTTACAGTGATGTAACGAAGAAAGTCAAAGAAGTGCTAAAAGAAGACCGAAAGGTGATGGAGAATACGGATAACACCAATAGGGATACTGTGTTGTGTCAATTAAAGAAGACACATGCAGAAGTGAGCATATGTGAGTTATTATGCGCCTCTCAAGAGCACAAACGTGCCATGTTAGAAGCTTTAAGCAAGATAATGGTACCCCAAGATGCAAACCCGACGATGTTTGTAGGGTTAGTACAGAAAGTGGGTAGGCAGATGATAACATTCTCTGAAGAAGAACTCCCGATGGAGTGGTGGAATCACAACAAGCCACTATTAATAAAATCGGAAGTAAGAGGCAAGAAGACATCTTGTGTGATGGTGGATGATGGCTCATCTTTCAATGTGTTCCATTTGAAGATTATGTCAAGGTTGGGTATGCGGACAACAGATTTAAGGGCCTCCAGTATGACTATCAAAGCATATGATGATAGCAAACAAGGAGTCGAAGGTACTTTCATCACAGTAGTCAAAGTGGGCCCGATAGAAGACGATGTGGAGTTCATAGTGCTTGATATCCCAGCTACATTTGCTCTTTTATTGGGGAGGCCATGGTTTCATAGACTTGGGGGCGTGCCGTCCACTTTGTACCAGGTTATTAAGTTCCCGCATGGAGAGGAAGTCGTCACCATCAGGGCTGAAGTAGACAATGATGTGGCTGCCTTTGACATACAGCCTTTCACAAGGTTCCAAGTGGTGGCAAACTTCGAAGAATGGGTGGACCCTAAAGTGGCTAGAATCATGGAAAAAATTAAATATGAGCTGGGCACAGGTTTGAGTGCTAGAGGCCAGGGAATAAGAACACTGTCAGATTTCAAGGGGCAGACCACTAAGAGAGGATTGGGGTATGATGTTGGAAATGGTGATCGAGTACCATTCACTTTTTATATGAATATTTGATATTTATGCAATATAATATTTATTTTATCATGGTTATTTATTTATTTATATTGTAAAACTCTTAATTTTATTTATATATTGTAAATCTAAGAGTTAGATTACTCTACGAGTTAGAGATTTTGACTTAAATCTGAAATCAGGGTAGGTGTATTTGGTCTTAACTTGAGACTTGCACCGCTAACACTTACGACAATCAATATACTTTGGTTGCGGTCGTCCAGGACTTTAACATGTTCTGTGTATGCCAATGCTGGGTATATTAAGAATCATAGTGTGTTAGGTGTGATGTCAAGATGGAATTGTCACTCCAGTCATATGGAGATGATGGTCACGTAGGATACGGTACTAGTACTCTTAAGTACTGCAATCATCGGGATAAAATGACAAGGTCATGTTTATCCGATTATAGAGACTAGTTACCAGACATCCGACATGTGCTTCGTACGAGGCAGACACAATTCCAGCCCCAGGCCTAGCACGTGATCTTCCGATACTGGATAGAAATATGCAATACTACGTATACTACGCCTGATATAGATCCTTTATTCCTGTAAGGATATTTCCGGAGAATTAGGAAGGCATGACGCTTTGCTAGAGGCCAACCTTGTCTTGTAAATCGGTATAAACGTAGTACTTGGTACTTACGTGTTCGGATAGTCCGACGACCGAATTTACTACCAACATATCCGAGGATCTCATGGGTCGCTTCCCAAAGATTCACCGATGACGTATGACTCGCACTCTAAATTAATCTGGGATTAATTAGATGAGAGAGAAAATTAATCTGGGATTAATTGCGGAGATATTTTATCTGGGATAAAATATCAATTAAAGAGAGATAACGATTAATTTGGAATAATCGATAAATTAATATATTTGATATATTAAACGAAATTAGATTTCGACACGGAATTAAAATTGGATTTTAATTCGGGCGAATGAATTAATTCTAAATTAATTCGTTAGCGACGTGAATAGTGATTTCGCTAGGCGTAATCATTTAATTACGACGCAATGGAAAATTTGTTAATTTGGAATTAGCGAACCCGAGCCCGGGATTATTTGCGAGCGAATTCGTATTTCAATTTCGAGTGTGGTACGAAAGTCAAATCAAGCGTCAAATCATTAGTCGCATCAAGCGTCAAATCACTTGTCACTTTGAGTGATGTGACTTGACAACTTGTGATTGATGTGATTGAGTGATGGGAGTGGTTGGAGCCTTTATTGGTTTTGACTTTTAGAGGGAAAAAATTATGTATATGATTTATGGAAAATCATTTACCAATTTAATGTAACAATTACCTCTCTCTCTCTTTGATTTCTTCTCTCTCTCTCTCGCCCATTTGAGGGTTGTTTTGCTTCTGTTCTTGGCAGTGAACTGCCGTGGAAATTGAGGAAAATGGGAAGCTTAGAGTGGGATTTTGTGGTAAAATCACAAGTGCTAGCTCACTTACGAGACATGCGAAGGTGATAGAGAAGTCTACCCATGAGCCGAGAATCGTTCGACGAAGCTCGGAGCTTGACGAAGATGATCCAAATGGGCGCAAATGGTGGAACCAGTGAGTAGCTCACTGCCGCATGTACCAATGGCCAAAATCAGATTTTCTTGCCTCCGCATCGCTCAACCGATCGATGTGAGTATTCCGCGACTTCCTCGAATGTATTGACTTATATTTCATGCTTATTATTGATCTTGGGACCTTAAAAAAAACCAACAATGGCATCTAGAGCAAGGTTTGAGCATGAAAAAGTTTAGGGCTAAAAATTTGGGTAAAATTTTTTTGAGCATGATTTGAATTAATTGGATGTTTGAGTATGCTTATAACATGTTTAATTGAAGTTGGATTGGATCAATTTCAAGAAAAATGATTTGGAACATTTTTCCCCAAAATTTCTTGTTTGGCCGAGAGTTATGCCATATTTGGTCTTGGTGAATTTTTGTTTTTTGATTCATTTGATGAGTTAGAATCATTCGGGAATGTGATTTAATGTCGATTGTGGAATTAATTGGATTGAATTCGAATCGGACACAAATCCCCTCCTTTGGCCGAGACATATATAACATGAAATGGGTTTGATTTTAATCAAAATGTGTTGGACATGTGATGATGAAAATGAGCATGATTAATTGTATAAATTAATGTTTTAGAAATGTTAATTTGGGTGATTAATCATGATATACACTTGAGGTTAATTAAATGTGAAATTGGATTTTTTGTATTTAATTAATTGGGCCTTAAAATTGGATTTGGGCTTTAAATGTTGTAAATGGGCTTATTGGGCTTTGTTGTACAAAGTTAGGTTTAGGCCAAATGGATTGGATCTAATTGGGCCCAAAACCGCATCCATAAAGCCCAAATGCAACTTAATGAACCTTTATAGTTTAATTGGGCCTAATGGGCCAAAATTGATTTTTGGGCTTATGGGGTAACTCCCGGATTGGACTTTGGTTATTGGGTTCGACCCGAGTTGACCAAAAGTCCACGCCTTAAGAAATTAATTAAAAGCCCATTGGACTTTAATTAAATTAATGTTGGACGTTAATCGGGCTTTGAGACCCGCAACGATTAAATTTGGAATTTAAGTCGTAAAAGGTTTATTATTAAAGTGTAGTATTTAATTTGGAAATAAATAGTGAATTAGTATTAAATACATATTAAATTGGATTTAATGTTGTAGTTTAATTTAATTCGAGAATTCGTACTTTGAGTACTTATTCGCAAAACGAGTTTGACTCGAACTAAATTAAATCGTTGTTTGAACATTGGATGATCACAAATTATCAGATTAATTAATTTGATTAGATTGATTGATAACATGCTTGTGTGAATACATGGTTGCGATGCATGAATAATGTATATCGGATGGATATTAGATGGGTGGGACAATTTTAGAAATTGTTGTAATAAATTTGATTTATTAATTGGACCTGCGTGTCCAACCTTATTACCTCTCATTTCTTTGTATTATCTTCTCACCTATTCCCCTCAATGTAAATGAGGTTTCTTTAGAAGTGTAGTGTAACGAGTAGAAGAAATATTTGAGCTAGCGGGAGAGAGAAATGGAGAGATTTGATCTAGGATCATTGTGTAAAGTATCCATCCGCATATCATTATTATTTTATCATATGTGCTTTATTATGTGTTTAGAATGCATGTTTAAGGGTGTATGATGATGGGACCTTAACAAAGATAATAAATTGGTTGGCAATTTGCACTCGAAAAACCCTCGCAAAATATTAAACGTTTTTCCTTCCATTGAGTGATTTTCACTCAAGATCCGAGACTGGCATTGGCTTGTTGGCCAAAGTCAAGGCCTTTGTCCGTCGAGGATGTGTTTGAATCACGAAGGCTTTGTTACATATTGGTGTCTTGTCCAAGTTGTGGTTTGTTGGCCAAAGTCAAGACCACTTCTTGTCCATCGACATTGATTACGAAGCTTTCCATGGTCAATGGGTCGCGCTTAATTGGGATCACTAAGTTTGTTGTGCCAAATCCAAGGCTTAGTTGATTCAGAGGAAAAAGGTTTGGTAATACATTGGATGTATTGGCATATATAAGATATATGTTTCGGACTTGGATGTCCCCCTACGGATCTAGGAATTGGATTGGATCCAATCGATCTTAGAGATCTACCTAGTTAATTATCATACAATTTGTTGGCCAAAGTCAAGATTGTGTGATATTTAACGGGATTCTAGCCCACTAGGAATCGTGGTTCCCGAGTACTCGACAGAGGGTTAGAGGCTCGCCGAAAAATAGTGGGAGGCAAGAATTGAATTTGTAATATTCGTTTAATTACTTTCCATACCCGCTCAATCAAATATCATTCGTCGTTATAAATTAAATAATAGTTGGACTAATATTTAAATGTTGTTTTAATAAATAGTTGGACTATATTCAAACAATTCATTTATAGTTGATTTTATAATTGGATTATAGTAATCAATATAATTGATTTTAATCTATTAAATTATAGTTGATTAAATAGTTGGACTATTGTAATCATTATAATAAATAGTACCTAAATCGTTGATTAAATAGTTGGACTATTAAAATCAAGATAAAATTGAAAGATTGGCATTTAAAACATAATCCTAGGGAAAATGTATTTAAATGGTTTAATTTTCAAATTGGGAATAAAATTTCAGGATGGTCCTGGAAAAACTAATAAGTTACTTTATTTGATAAAATAACACATTAGGCCTAAGCCCGATGTTAAGCAAATAGTATAGCACAATCTTTGGCAGATTTATGTGATGATAACTTTAGTGCTTAATCCATTAAGCTTGTCGCAGTAGACTCCTTAATTTCTGAATCAGAACTAAGGATTAGATCCTTAAAGTATGATAATGAAATTGAAGGATCTTCATAAATCTATACTTACATTTTAGAAGTAATAAATTGTAAAAATAACTCTTGGAGAGTTAATGACTATTCTCAAGAAGATAAAGTCAAAGTTTGCAATAAGACAAGTAGCGCAAGGCGCACCTTATTTCAATATTCTAGAAACCCGAGGCTTGGCCAAAGGCTACTGGAATATGAAAAGGGCAAAGGCAAAATCATTATAATCTTCTAGGAAGATAAAGGACATACCCCAAAATGTCGGCCTAAATTGTGGCAAACGGGATCGCGGAAGCGTGACTGCCGTTTGGAAAAAGCAGACATGAAGGAATTGAAGACGAGTAAGGCTCTGACTTTAAATATGTTTGTCAACATTATATTCACTACCAGTATTAAAATTAGATCTTAAATACTTAGTGTGGTACATAAATATATATTGATGTTCAGAATCTGTTTTGAACATGATACTGACTTCAATCGAGATTAATCTGCGAATTGGAAACGGGACGAAAGTCGCTGTTTTAACCGTAGATACCTAAGTTTAGGAACTACCCTCGGGTGTGTACCTAAGTTAGGGAACTGTTATAATGTAACTAGTTTGACTAGAAACATTATCTCTATATTAGTGTTTAACCCGCTGCGGGTGAACCTTTATATTCTAGAACACTAAAGTGTTTTATTAGATAAAGATGATATTGAGATAAACACATTAGATGTGAATAACAACATTTATATTTTGAATATAAATAAATCTCGAATATATATATGACAAATAAATAGCTCAACAGATTTGATCAGATGAAACTTAACTGTGGCATTGTTGTCTGGGACACAATCAAACAAGACTCGTATATCCACTCTTTCGGAGAGTGGGTACTAGGACACATTTGATTCCAATCAAATAAAGTCTACGAATCTAGTTTATTGGGCAAAGTGCTTCTTCTTCTGGACCTTCTCAGGCTTCTCAAAAGCTGGCTGGGAAGAAACAGAAAAAGAAGAAGAAAGTCAAAGGCAAAGGTCCAAAGGTTGCTTCCACAGGGGTTTCTAAGCCAATTGTGAAGACTGATGTTGCAAAAGGAAAATATTTCCAATGCGGCATACTTGGACGCTGGAAACGGAATCGTCCAAAGTATTTAGCTTTTTTGAAGAAAGCTCCATCAGATATTTGTTTTCCTATTATTGACATTACACTTGCTTTTTGATTCTAGTTCGACTTGGGTGTTAGACACCGCTTTCCCTTCTCATATCTGTAATTCATTGCAGGATCTGAGGGAAACTATAAGATTGAAGTCGGGAGAGATCCAACTGCGAGTAGGGAATGAAGATTCTCTACAAGTTGAAGCAGTAGGAATTTTGTTTTTGAAACTCTTTGATGAATGTAATATTAAACTTAATAACTGTTATTTTATGCCGACTATGATACGACAAATCATCTCACTTCTTGTACTTGACAGCGAAGGATTTCATATAAATATTAAAGATGGTCTTTTGAATTTATATGATAATTGTTAGGGATATGCCCTATACCCAACTTGTGGATGGGCTATATGTACATGTATTTGTAATATTTTCATTAATTAATAAAATGGCAATATTTATTATAGGTTTCTTACATAACTTATATTAATCATCAAACACTGTAATAAAGCCCTTGGAGTAATAAGATGATGGCTTCCACGCAACATGAGAATCATTACTTTTAAACGTTCCTAGTCATAGTTTTGTGAATAATCTGGGCGTTCACAAAGTGAAGAGACTAGCATGATGATATGATACGCCCTTAAGTGGGGTAGCCGATCTCATAGGCTACTAGCGGAGATCCGTCCGCTTGGTGTATCACATGGATGCATGAGTTGCTCATGTCCATCGAACTGACCGCCGAAAGTTTTCACATGGAGTGTTTATCACATATGTGTGAGAACTTTCATGTATCGATTGTATGACTAGTCCTTAGAGTTGAGGTCTTTAGAATCTTATGTGTGGATCAAATAACTTTGACATTCTCCTTCCCCGGTTCAAAAGATCTGGTCATAAGGGTATGATTGGGTCATTTTTTGAAACACATGAAGTTTGTAAAGATACAACAGAGAATCGCCACTCTCTCGGATAATATTTTATTATAAGAGTAGTATTCCAATTCACGGGTTGATATGTGTGATCAGTGCTTGAGACTGTGGCCACAGCGGAAGAATCATGTGAGATTCTTGGGTTAGCATGATTCATAACACTATCAACATCATACATTTGACTATATGGGTAGACATTTTCCTTACCCTAGGTCAAACGGTGGGGATACAGTGAGGCGAGAGACCGTATCATATGTAAATCACATACAGAATAGGTATATATCTTTCCTTCTCATTTGGGGGCCTTGGCATGTTGCTAGATGTCAACCTTAGTCATTGAAATCGAACGACCATCTGATCGGAGGATAATTTATGCTCGATTAAATTATCACAATTCATTTAATGTCCAACTTGAGGGGAACTAAAAAGGTCACACACAACAAAGTCGAAATCAATGGTTAACGGTGCACAATACAAATTTAACAGCATATGATTGTTGTAGGAATTGTTCATCAATGGTTCAATGTGTTTAATTATTGAACAGATCATTTATGAGGTTCCATAGTGTCTTAGGGATTGGTGAATGACGATAGGGGCACTTTGGGAATTGGAATAAATAAATAAATAAATAAATAAATACAGTTACGTCAAACCCTAAATTCGTTATTTGTTTTGAATTCCAATTCGGCCCAAACCCTTATTAGGGTTTTATAATCTCATTAAACCACTAAATTAAGATCCAATGGCTAAGATTAAATTATCTTTTATCCCACATCGGATTCTTAATTAATTTTGTTGTCTTTGAAGCACCTATATAAACCCAAAGAATTCTTTACAAATTTTTGCACTAACCTTTCAATTCTTTATAAATCACTTGTTAATAATAAAAGACATTATAAAAGATACAAGTGGGGTGGGACCAAGGCGTTAATAAAACTTTCCAAACTAAAGTTAATTTAACCAAAGGTATTACTAGAGTTAGATAATGATTTGGTGTCTTCCTTCACTCACTACCTTTTTTATAGCCAAAGGAAAAGCTGTGAAGACATCTAGATAATAAATTACTTAAAGCTTACCTTAAAGCATATTTAAAGTGTTGGACTAATTTGGAGGATCTATTGTTTATTCCTGTCACCAAGGCAATAAAAGCCTAAGAGGTAAGGGTATTTAAGAGAGTTCGCTCCACCCTCCATCTGGGGAATTTTCAATTGAGGAATCCATTTGACGGTTATTCACTTAAACTTGCTAAAATCCTCAATAATAATTTAAGTCTAAAATTTGCCTCCCATTGTAAAGTATAGACCCAAAGGGCTTAAACCGTATTGGCAGGACTAGGCTTTACCAGACTGACCAATACCAATTTGTCCCTAAATCATACTATTGACAATGGTTTGACTTTTCTAAGTCATAAGACGCATCGACCCTTAGGCGTGGTCTTATAACTTAGTGGCAAAGATTGGGTGTCCATAAGGACTAGCATAAGCTATTGCATGTTTGATTGCCCAACCCAATGATCAAGGAATTGTGATATATATCACAAATTGGTTGGGAACCTACCTAATTATCGTATTTTATAACGACCGGCCCTAGTCGGAGTTATGAAATGCTGATAATGGGATCATTGCCCATAAGAAATCCAGCATATTAGGGTTGATGCGATTTGCTTAAAATTTTAAAACAATTGAGTGGGAGCAACTTCATAATATTAAAAGCCATGTTTTTATGAAACATTAATGAAAACATATTCCTAATTTTATAATTCTCTATTAATAGGTGTGTTAAAATATTTAACAAACATTCAAATGGAAAATAGAGTATCACTTAGTTCCATCCTTGATGAGCATAAGCTCAAAGGGGACAACTACAATGACTGGTTTAGAAACCTTAAAATTGTCTTACGATAAGAAAAGATTTTCTATGTTCTTGAAAGACCATTTGCCATTGAACCCACAGAAGATGCTGACCAAAATACATTTGATGCTTGGAAGAAACACGTCGATGATGATGAGCAAGCAGTTTGCACAATGCTTGGCTCTATGTCGGATGAACTTCAGAAAGCTCACGAAGATATGGATGCTCAAACCATCATCTTTCACTTGAAGGAGTTGTATGCATCTTCTGTTCATACCGTGAGATTACAAGTGTCATGTACCTTATTCCAAATAAGGTATAAGGAAGGATTAGTTAGTTGACATGTGCTTAAGATGATTGGCAACATTGAAAAATTGGCCAACCTCGGGTTCATCATGGATCATTAGATAGGTCACGATCTAATTCTTCAGTCCTTACTAAAAGACTTCTCTAACTTTATTATGCAGTTTCATCTGTCTGATAAAGAAGTTACTTTAGCAGAATTGCACAATTTGATAAAGCAAGTAGAGAAGGACTTGAAACCGAAGCTTAAAACCTCTGTCATGCTTACAGGTACGGACCGAAAGCCACGACGCCTAAAGAAAAATAAGGGCAAGGCCAAGGCTCTAGATTGCTGACCGGTTCATAATCACACGCGTATAATGCAAGCACACGTATCGTTCAAGTAGTATAAAAAGTATCGATCCCACGAGGACTTAAAACCTTTTGTTATCAATTTATGAATTTAAATGTTTACAAGTATCAAATGGATTGATTGTTTGATTGGGTGGTGACTTTAAAATTAAAACAAATAAATAAAATTACTTGAAAGTAGATCGAAGAAAATTCAAATTTATATAACTATCCAGGGTTGTGAATCCTTCCAATATCTTTTAAAAGATGAAGTGATTATTTTACGTTTGTGTAATATATCGGTTTACTAACCTGGAACACTAAATTATGTGAAATCCTCTCTCGATGGTCAGACGCAAATACCTAGTATAACCCAATTGAACCATATGTCTTTGTCAACAAAATTACTTGGATTCATTAAGCTTAAGTTCCAATTATGGCTACCCCCACCCTACAGGTATATGTCTATCCTATAAGGAAATCTATTAAAGGGTTATCTATCCTCAAGGAAGATCGTGGGCTATTAAGTCTAAGGCTGAAACCTAAAATTCCTTTGTCAAGTATATTTTAGATTTACCAGATCAATCTTATTAGTGGCCAATTAACAAGACGCATTAAGCTTAAGACTTAATAAGTAAACCTTTAAATTACCCAAACTATAAAATAACCCCTTATAAACCAGTGATATTAGAATTCATCACAACCATAGATAACTAACTTAGTTACGACACATAACTAGGGTTAGTAAAAACTTAAATAAAATAAAAGACATAAAGTAAAAAGCTGAAAAGTAAATTGCTGAAAAGTAAATGACGGAAAGTAAATGCTGAAATTAAATACTGAAAATTAAATGCTGAAAAGTAAATGCTGAAAAGTAAATTGCTGAAAAGTAAATAAAGTAAAAGTACAATAAAAGAAAATGCTGAGGTAAAAGGAACCACTTTTATTAATTCTATTTTAGATATCTCCCTTAATATAATATATTAACTTTGCATGATAATTACCAACCAGCCATATAGACGGTATCTAGATTAAGTCAAATTAATAATTAATTACCAACCAACTAATCAGGCGGTATCCAGTTTAGTCAGGTTAAAACCAATTTAAATAATTACTAACCGACCAATATGGTGGTATCCTCGTTAAGTCAGGTTTTAACTAGTTTATATATTATAATTAAGGGAGATTAATCTAAATATTAGTAATAAAAGTTTTACCTTTTACCCAAGCAAAGAGGAGTTACCTCCTCATTACTGAAAAGTAAAAACTGAAAATTAAAGAAAGAAAAGTATTGTGCGTAAAAGTAAATTGCGAAAAGTAAAAACTGAAAAGTAAAGAAAAGAAAGTGCGAAAGCGGAAATTAATTACTGAAAGCTGTAAATAAACAAACAAGATACAATCTTCTTAGTATTCTTAAGGAATTCTTTAGAAGAAAGTATGAATTTACTAATAAAATGGCTTGGTATTTTTAGGCAAAATTTTACCTCCATCAAATCATCCACCAAATATATTATTAATTGCTCCACTAATTGCTTATCATGTTTGGTAGTGATTTGATAATTTTTATTATTTATTTTTTAATTTAGTTTTTGCTTTGAAAATGACTTTAATAATTACACACAACACACATCTGGATGTTTCATCAATTTAGGTCATGAAATTTCAGAATTCGAAAATAGTTAAAGCTTGAAAATTGTAGATCTATGAGTCTTCTTTAATCCCCAACTTGAATCTGCTCCATCGGATATCGGATGAGAAAGTTATGGCCAAAATACCAAACTTGCCCAAAATTGGAATTTCCAAAACTGCACTTCATTAAAACGCCCTTTCAAGTTTCCAATCTCCAAAATTAATATGTCAAGTCCAATATTTACCCTTATTTGACCCATATTTAGTCCTAAATGATTTCATTGAGTCCCAATATTATTTTATCTGCAAAATAAACTAAAACATATCAAAACGTTCATCAAACCCGAGAAACTAAACAAAATATTAAGTAAAATGGGCGGTAAATATTGATATATTTTCCGCTCATCACACCCCCAAACCTATCATTTTGCTAGTCCTCGAGCAAAACAACAAAATAAAATACAAGAAATAATTAAAATTAACTAAGCCACTTTCGTAGAGATCACGGTTGCATTTAGCGTATGCAACAAGCCTTTAAACCCTTAGGTGTCCCTAGTGGACGAGTTGTAGTCTCGTGAGGGTTTACAGCGACGATACCCACAAACGTCTTATAAAAGTAAAAAGATAGTAAAACTAATGCACACAAAAGAAAAAGACAAGAGAAAAGAGAATAAAAAAGTTAGTGACTATACAGGTGAAACTTTTTATCTAAGTCAATAATTGTTTTTTTCTTTCTAAATTACAGAATAAGTCAATTCTCCGATTATTTTTACCATTCTCCATATACACAGCGAACAAAATATTAAGCAACTAATTTTGCCCACAATAGTCACAAGTGCAGTTGAAAAGAGAGTAATATTTTTGTCCTAAAGTTATATCAGAATTCACACATTTTTTTAAGCAATAGAATAATTTTTTTTTATTTTCTTAATTTTTGATTGATTTTTTATTTATTTATATACAATATCTTCCATCTATGTAGCGAGTGTTGGGTCGGTGGCTCCCAAACCAGTTGGCTTTAGGGTAACAGGTGTTAAGACACCCCTACGGACTTAATTACTCAGACTTCAAATATATATATTCTTGGAACATCCTTGATCAATGTAGCGAGCTTTGGGCCAGTGACTCCCAAACCAGTTGGCTTTAGGGCACTAGGTGTTAAAACACCCTTACAGACTTAATAACTCGGATCTCAGACATTTTTTTTACTCCATCTCTTTTTAGATGCTTCCTCCAATTAAACTAGAGTACTGAATATTTCAAACTTTTCAATTACAGCTCATGTTTGTATGTTACCATGTATGCTGATAATACATATCAACTTAGTATATGAAGATACATTTTTAATCAATTTTATGGAGAATTTACAAATTAAATAATTCAAAAGGAAATAAACAAAAAATAACTTGTTCCGAATTAGGTTTGAGATACGTCTCAGGAGTGGAAACTCCTTACTCAGTTATCTTTTACAATTTCAATTTTTATTCAAAATAAAAACAAAAACGCAAAATATTTTTGTAATTTTTCAAAATTTTTCATTTTTTTTGTATTTTTCGAAAAATTTTGGACTACAAATAAAAACAACACACAACTAAAAATAATCTACTAATTAACTAATTCCCTCCCCCAAACCTAAATGAGACATTGTCCCCAATGTCTTAAAAAATAGAAGAAGAGTTTAGAAGATAATACCGGGTTAGCTGAAATTGTACACGAAAAGTTAAAGGTTAAGATCCAGATTAATCCTACGCCTCTTACCACGATCGTCCTCGGACCAATTTATCTTTGAAAGGATAGGGTCAATTTGTGGTTCATAGGCTAAGATTTGGTCAATTAGATCCAGAGCAGTTCTGGCAGTGAAGAGGAGTTCTTTTAAAGATTTTGACACGAACCCATTTCTCCAGGCATCATCAAGAAACACACAAAGAAAATCATAAAATCCTTCAACGTTGTACAGTCCAAGCGGTTTTTGGTGTATGTTCAGGTTCGCCCAAGATAACACTGTAAAAATTTCCTCGAATGTACCCAAGCCACCTGGCAAAGCAATAAAAGCATCAGCATGGTTAATCATTTCTACCAGTCATTCAGACATACCTGGCACGATTAGTTCTTCTCCGTTTGATGGTCCAATAAGATTTGCTTCTGCCAACGATTTTGGGATGATTCCCAAAATGTGACTGCCTCCTTCCTGTACAGCTTTTGAAACGATCCCCATAAGTCCAAGATTGCCTCCGCCATATACTAAGTGCATATTCCTCGCAGCTAAGACTCGAGCCAATTCCTGTGTTGTTTCTACGTATTGTGGCTTAACACCAACACTAGTACCGCAAAACACACAGATGTTTTCAACTCGTCTTCTTGAAGTGGCTTCCATGCTTTACTATGAATGTCTTCAAAAGTGCAATGATGAGTTGAATTTATAACACCTGAAAAAGGGTGAGTAAAATAATAGCACAAGTACCTACCAAATGACAATTATTAGTTAACAGTAAAATAAATCGTGATAGTCAAAAATGTCTGGATCTTGTTGGAGAAAATAAAAGAAAACAACAAAACAAATCACAATTATTAGGAAAAAACAAAGAGATATAATATGTAAAAAAAAACGTAGCGACTTGATTGACGTCTATGAGTCAGGGACAAGCTTCCCATCCAATTTTCTTGTAAATTGGTAAACATGGTCTTTTTGAGTCAGATTCCCGAGACTTAACTGTTGTATTTCTCTTTGAAATAGTGCATCTAACACATGAATTTCATGATACACATATCCACTGGGATGCATCTCAAGAGTTTTAGATATATCATCCAAAGACTCTTTACTCTCAAGCCATCCCTAATGAAATTAATCTTATCTTCGCGGTCACACATTTTTTTGGCTCTTCTCTTTTTAGAATAGGTGCTCCTTCCTAAACCAGGCAAATGTGAAATAAAAGAGACGGAAGACTCACCTGCCAATCAGACCCGTGCTTCAATAATCCAATGAATGTTAGTTGGAATACCTTTGATCATCAGTAGTCTCATCCGTTCCAAACGAGCTTTGTAAACTTTCATCAGAGATTTTTGAGGGAGAGAAGGAAATTGCTTGTGAAGATTTGCAAGAGCTTCTTCCATCGTGAAATGATTTTTCCTGCTAAAATTAAACACACAAAAATAAAACACACCAAATCACAATATATACACAAATTGCATGGGTTGCCTCCCACCTAGCGCTAAGTTTAACGTCGACAGCTAGATGTGTCTTCTCGAATGTTAGGCTGGATCTGAAAGTGTCAGACTTTCTTTTTGTTGCTCAAATGATTCTCCCCAATAGTGCTTGACATGCTTGTTTTTAACCTTGAATGTTTTGTTGGAGACGGGATCATCTATCTCAACGGCTCTGTCTAGTAAAACCTTGGTGATCACAAATGGACCTGACCACCATGATTTTGGCTTCCATGGGAAGAATTTTACCCTTGATTTGTTTAACAGTACCTTCTGCCCTAGTTCCAGTTGTATGTGCACTAACTTCTCATCATGTTTTTTCCTTGCATTTTCTTTGTACAATTTGGCATCCTCAAAAGGCTGATTATGAAATTCCTCCATTTCGTTGAGCTGGTGGAACTGTTTCTCTTCCGTTGCTTGTAGTGCAAGAATTGGCTTTTTCAGTGCAAAAGAGCTTTATCTTCAGGCTCCACAGGCAATTGACATGTTTTAAGTCTGTCAGTAGAACTTTGCATTGCATTGGAGTTCTGAATGGTACTGTGTATCACATCAAGTCTGAAACATTCCTCATTCTGTTTCATCATCTGGGAAATTCATGGCCTTGAAAACATTGAATGTTACTTCTTGGTCCTGTACCCTCATGGTTAATTCTCCTTTCTGTACATCAATAATGGTTTGACCTGTAGCCAAGAATGGTCTCCCGAGGATGATCGGCACGTCTTCATCTTCCTCCATATCAAGGACAATAAAATCTGCTGGGAAAATAAATTTGTCAACCTTGACCAACACATCTTCAACTACAATCTCGAAATACGAGCGTTTTATCAGCAAGTTGTTGAGAGACTGAGGTGGGCATTGTTTCTCCAATCTGGAATTTCCTGAAAATTGAAAAAGGCATCAAATTAATACTCGCATCTAAATCACACAAAACCTTACCAAAGTCTTGTTCTCCTATGGTGCAAGGAACAGTGAAACTGCTAGGATCTTTCAATTTTGGAGGAAGTTTCCTCTGAATGATAGCGCTGCATTCTTCTGATAATCCTACTGTTTCATAATCTCTCAATCTCCATTTCGTGAAAGAATGTCTTTCATGAATTTGGAATAACTGGGCATTTGTTCCAACGCTTCTGCAAATGGAATGTTGATATGCAACTTTTTGAACACCTCCAGGAAATAAGCAAACTGCTTGTCCAGTTTATTTTTCTGAAGACGCTGAGGAAAAGGTGGAGGTGGAGTGATATGTTCTTTTTCCTTCGCTTATTTCTCCTCCATCTGTTGCTTTGTTTCTTTTGGAACTTTCTTAGCAGTTATTTTGGCTCCTATATCTTAGTTGATTTAAGTACCATTTTTTAACATGATGGCATGACACTGATCCTTCCCTATATTCCTCAGATTTTGGTTCAGTGTTGCTAGGAAGGTTACCTGGCGGTCTGTAACTCTGATCATTGGCCAGTTGTCCAATTTGATTCTCCAGTGCTTTAATAGAAGAATTTAAGCTTTGATTCAATGCTGATTGGGCTTGAAACATAGCTTCATTTGATGCTGCTTGATTTTGAAACATAGCATCATACTTATTTAACTAAGCCAGCACTTCCGCTATTCCTGGTTCTTTTTCATGCTCCTGGCTTTGCTGTTGGAATCCTGGTGTTGGACAGTTTTTTTGCCCTGAATTGTTGCTCCATGTGAAATTGGGATGATTCCTCCACCCTGGGTTGTAGGTATTGGAATATGGATTGTTCCCCTGTCTGTTGAAATTGTTGACATAATTCACCATCTCTTTATTGTTGGATAATATGACCCATAGCGTCACTATTTGTACAGATCACGGTGTTGTTGTACAAATTAACTATGTGACAAGGAAATTGCACTCTCATCATTTGTGATTAGATCACCATATATG
Organism: Zanthoxylum bungeanum; assembly: GCA_019454045.1. Taxonomy (NCBI): domain Eukaryota; kingdom Viridiplantae; phylum Streptophyta; class Magnoliopsida; order Sapindales; family Rutaceae; genus Zanthoxylum; species Zanthoxylum bungeanum. The sequence goes on along the minus strand of SKCR01027364.1, from coordinate 9,068 downwards.
TATAAATGAAGAGAGGTCCATATGATTAGTTCCTGGATTGAGATGATATGAGACAGTATCAGTCCACGAAGGATTAATCATTAAATATCCCTAGCCGGAGTATTATCGAGACAGGACATCGATAATACGGAATAGGCTAGTATTGCACTTGTGCGCGTTGTGAGGGCACAACGGCATAGTTCTCATATATTTAAGTATTGGATACTTATGCAAGTGCGATAGGAGGTTGTGTTTCACCGATGGTACGGAAACAGCTTCGCTCTGGATAGACCCCTCGGAATCCCATTGGTATTATGACTATGTGTCTATGGGAGGCCGAAATCAAGGTAGGTGTGTATAGTCTTAACCTGAGACTTGCATCGCTAATACTTGCGATAATCGGTAGACTTTGGTCTTGGTGGTACAGGGCTTTAACCGGTTCTGGGTTTATCAGAGAGTCGTAGTGTATTGGGTGTGATGTCGAGACGGAAGTATCACTTCAGTTATAGTGGAGATGATGTCACGTAGGATACGGTATTAGTGCTCTTAAGTGCTGGCCGGCCATCGAGATATTATGACAAGGTCATGTATATCCGATTATAGAGACTAGTTACCAGACATCCGACATGTGCTTCGGACGGGGCAGACACTTATCCAGCCCCAGCCCTAGCACGTGACTATCCGATACTGGGTTGATATACATAATACTACGGTATACTACGCTTGATACAGATCTATATATTCCTGTAAGAATATTTCTGGAGAATTGGGTAGGCATGGCGCTTTGCTAGAAGCCAACCTTGTCTTGTAAATCGGTATGAACGTAGTACGAGGTACTTACGTGTTCGGATAATCCAACGACCGTATTTACTGCCAACATATCCGGAGATCTCATGGGTCGCTTCCTGAAGATTCACCGATGATGTATAACTCGCACTTTAATTAATCTAGGATTAATTAGAAGAGAGAGAAAATTAATCTGGGATTAATGGCGGAGATATTTTATCTGGGATAAAATATTAAATAAAGAGAGAGAACGATTAATTTGGAATTAATCGATAAAATAATATATTTGATATATTATTAGAAATTGGATTTCGACGCGAAATTAAAATTAGATTTTAATTCGGGCGAACGAATTAATTTAGAATTAATTCGTTAGCGACGTGAATAGTGAATTCGCTAGGCGTAATCATTTAATTACGACGCGACGGAAAATTCGTTAATTTGGAATTAGCGAACCCGAGCCCGAGAGTGATTGCGAGCGCATTCGCATTTCGAATTCGAGTGCGGCACGCACGTCACATCAAGCGTCAAATCACTAGTCGCGTCAATTGTCAAATCAATTGTCACTTTGAGTGATGTGACTTGACAACATGTCACTTTATTAAAGTGATGTGATGTGACTTAAAGGAAAAGTAGAAGTTGAAAAAGCAACTCTTGCTTTTTAATTTTTGACTTTAGTATTTAATGAAAAGAAAAAAGAATTGGTAAATGGTTTTTTTAATTTTAGAAATGGTTTTTAAATGGTTTTTTACTTTTCTCTCTCTCCCTTTCACGCAACTCTTCCTCTCCCTCTCTTTTCTCTTCTTTCTTCACGGCTTCACTGCCGATTCTTCATCTTTTTCTTCTGGTTTGACCGAGCAAATGGAGAAGCAAGGAAGATGAAGAAGTGCTACCACACCTAGGGTTATATTATGGTGATAGGGAAACGAATTTGTGAGCATGGAAAAGCTTGAAGCTTGGAGCTTCAATGGTGACATCCATGGCCGAATGAACAAGGAGGAAGACACCCCAAAACCGTGCAGTCCACTGTCAATGAGAGCTACTGCCGAACTCAATGGAGGACGAAAATGGCTTGTGTTCTTCTTCGCATCAAAACCGACCATTGTGAGTATTTTCCGCACCTCCTATGTTGTGTATTCATGCGTTTTCTTGCTTGATTTGTTGATCTTGGGACATATATTAGAACTCAACAATGGTATCTTGAGTTATTGGTTGCATAAAACGATTTAGGGTTCTTGAGCAAAAATTGGGGCTTTTTGATTTAAGCATGATTCTGACAAATTGATTGTTTAAGAATGTTTGTATATGATCTAATTAGAGTTATATGTAATCAATTTGAATAAAAATTGATTGGATTGATTTTCCCCAATTTGCTTATTTTTGGCCAAAACTTTAATTTGGGTAAACTCAATTTGAGCATTAAATGATTAAATTGTTTAGTATAGTATGCTTGTATGAGGTTGAATTGATGTTGTGCATAATCAATTTCATGAAATTTGGTTGGATCCATTTTCCCCAAATTTTGGGCATGACAAATTTGGGTAAACTTGATTTTGAGCATGTTTAATGAAATTGGATGATTTAGAATGCTTGAATGTTGTTTAATTGATGATTGATTAGATCAATTTGATGAAAAAGTGTTTGGAACAATTTTCCCCAATTTGCTTGTGATGGCCGAAAATTTGATCCCTAAAATTGTCTTGGATTTTTTATTTTTGTTCATTGGATGACTTGGAAATTATTAGGAGATGTTGAATTTATGTTTGATTGGGTTCAATTGGATTGAATTTGATTTGGGCATAATTTCCCTCTTTGGCCGAGACATTAAAAGCATGTAATGGGTTTGATTTTAATTGAATTGTGTTGGACACTATTTGGTTGTTAAAGTGCATGATTAATTAGGCTAATTGATGTTTTAGAAATGTTAATTGGGTAATTGATTGTGTATTACACTTAGGTAATTTAATTGGAAATTTAGAATTTTTGGAATTAAATTATTGGGCTTAAAATTGGATTTGGGCTTCTTTAAGTTGTTATTGGGTTTATTGGACTTTGTTGTACAAAGTTGGTTTAGGCCAAAATTGGTTGGATCCAATTAGGCCCAAAACCGCTTCCAAAAGGCCCAAATGCGACTAATTAACCTTTAAAGTTTAATTGGGCCTAATGGGCCAAAATTAATTTAAAGGCTTATGGGGTAAATCCCGGATTGGACTTTGGTTGCGGGTTTGACACGAGTTGACCAAAAGTCCACGCCTCAAGAAATTAATTAAAAGCCCATTGGACTTTAATTAAATTAATATTGGATATTAATCGGGCTTTGAGACCCGTAGCGATTAAATTTGGAATTTAAATCGTAAAGGTTTACTTTATAAAGTGTAATATTTAATTTGGAATTAAATAATGAATTAAAATTAAATGCGTATTAAATTGGATTTAATTATGTAATTTAATTTAATTCGTAGAAATCATACTTTGAGTACGTGTTCGCAATACGAGTTTGACTCGAACGAAATCAAATCTTTGTTTGAACATTGGATGATCACTAATTATCAAGATTAATTAATTGGATTTGATTGATTGATAACATGCTTGTATGAATACATGGTTGTGATGTTTGAATAATGTATATCGGATGGATATTAGCTGGGTGGGGCGATTTTGGAAATTGTAATAAATTTGATTTATTAAATTGGACCTGCGTGTCCAGCCTTATCACCTCTATACTCTTTGTATTCTCTTCTCACCTATTCCCCTCAATGTATATGAGGTTTCTTTAGAAGTGTAGTGTAACGGGTAGAAGTAAGTACATGTGCTAGTTTTGGAGAGAGAAAATGAGAGATTTGATCTAGGATCAATGTAAAGTATCCATCCGCATATCATTATTATTTTATTTCATATGCGCTTTATTATGTGTTTAGAATGCATGTTTAAGGGTGTATGATGATGAGACCTTAACAAAGATAATAAATTGGTAGCCAATTGCACGCGAAAAACCCTCGTTCAATATCAAGTGTTTTTCCTTCCATTGAGTGATTCTTACTCAAGATCCGAGATTGGCATTGGGTTGTTGGCCAAAGTCAAGCCCTTTGTCCGTCGAAAATGTGTTTGAATCACGAGAGCTTTGTTCCATATCGGTGTCTTGTCCAAGTTGTGGTTTGTTGGCCAAAGTCAAGACCACTTCTTGTCCATCGACATTGATTACGAAGCTTTCCATGGTCAATGGGTCACACTTGACTGGGATCACTAAGTTTGTTGTGCCAAAGCCAAGGCTTAGTTGATTCAGAGGAAAAAGGTTAGGTTATACATTCGATGTATAGGCATATATAAGATATATGTTTGGGACTTGGATGTCCACCTACTGGATCTAGGAGTTGGATAAGATCCAATTGATCTTCGAGATCTACCTAGTTAATTATCATACAATTTGTTGGCCAAAGTCAAGATTGTGTGATATTTAACGGGATCCTAGCCCACTAGGAAACACGGTTTCCCGAGTACTCGACAGAGGGTTAGAGGCTTGACGAAAAATAGTGGGAGGCAAGAATTGAATTTGCAATACTCGTTCAATTACTCGCCATACGCGCTCATTTAAATTATTTCGTCATTAGATTAAATATTAGTTACACTAATATTTAAATTGTTGTTTTAATAAACAGTTGGACTGTATTATACTTGATTATATATAATTGGATTATATCAATCAATATATTTGAATTAATTAATTTCAGTTTACAGTTGATTTTATAATTGGATTATAATAATCAATGTAATTGAGGTTAATTAATTTGGATTATATTTGATTATATAGTTGGACTATTATAATCATTATAATATAAATAGTACCACTAATCCTTGATTAAATAGTTGGACTATTGTAATCAAGATAAAATTGAAAAGTTGGATATTTAAAATATAATCTGGGATTAAAATATTTTAAATGATTTAATTTTCAATTGGGAATAAATAATAGGTTACTTTATTTGATAAAATAACTTATTATATCTTAAGCCCAAAATTAAGCAAAATAAGTAGAGCATAAAATCTTTGGAAGATTTATGTGATGATGACTTTAATGCTTAATTTAATATACTTGTCATAAATATAATTTTAGATTTAAGAAGTATTAAAATTGCAATTTATAATTCTTGGAGAATTAATTGACTATTCTAGAGGAGATAAAGTCAAAGTTTGCAATTGGGCATGTAGCACGAGGTGCACATCGTTTCGATATTCCGAAACCCATGGCTTGGCCAAAGGTTTGTGAAATATTGAAAAGATAATTGACATATCCCAAAGTGACTACCATTTAGATATGGCAGACACGAAGGAATTAAAGAAAGGGCAAGGCTCTTACTTTAAAAATGTTTGTCTTAGTTATGTTCACAGCTAGTATTGAAATTAGATTTTAAATACTTAGTGTGGTACATAAAATATATGTATTGATGTTCAGAATCTGCTTTGAGCAGGATACTGACTTCAAGCTGAGATTGCTCTGCGAATCGGAAACGGGACGAAAGTCGCTGTTTCGACCGTAGATACCTAAGTTTAGGAACTACCCTTCGGGTGTGTACTTAAATTAGGAACTGTTATAATGTAACTAGTTTGACTAGAGACATTATCTCTATATCAGTGTTTAATCCGTTGTGGATAAAACCTTTATTATAGAACACTAAGTGTTTTATTATATAAAGATGATACTGAGATAAATACATTAGATGTAAATAACAGAATTTATATTTTGAATATAAATAAAATCTCAAACATATAAAATGACAAATAAATAGCTCAAATTGATTTGATCAATAGAGACTTATTTGTGGCATTGTTGTCTAGGACACAATTTAACGAGACTCGTATATCCACACTTTTGAAGAGTGGGTACTAGGACTGATTTGACTATTCAAATAAGGTCTGCGAATCCAGTTTATTAGGTAAAGTACCTAAAATACTATTTACTTGGTAATAGTAAAAGGGCCACCGATCTGTTAGCCATATTCACGGTGAAGTTTGTGGGCCATATCTAGCTAGGCTAGATGTGAACATGAATATTTCGTGACCTTAACGGATGTGGCATCACGTTATGGTTATGTGTTTCTTTTGAAGAACACAAATCAGAAACTTTTAAGAGTTTCGACACGAAATAAACAAACAGGTCGGCTATAGTATTATACCGTCACGGTAAGACCGTAATGGAAAATACTTAAGCAATAAGTTTCTTATATACTTGAAAGAGTATAGTATTCTTTCAAATGAGGACTCCTCCCGGAACACGTCAAAGTGACGGTGTGTCCGAACGGATTAACCGAATCATGTTAGACATGATAAAGCTAATCATGAGTCGCTCTGAGCTACTATTTCCTTCAACGGATAAGTTTTAACAGTGCAATAACTTATTTAGAATAAAGTTCCATAATAATCTGTTTGACAGATTACATATTAGATATGAACGAGAAAGAAACCGGGTTTCTCATTCCTGACTATTTGGGATGCTAGGCATATGTTTGGATAATACCAAACTAAGGACCCAAATTGGATAAGTGCCAATATAGGTTATCCTAAGGGAAACCATAAGTATAGTACTTATAAATCTCACATGAGAACAATGTGATTGTTGCTCAGCATGCGGTTTTTCCTGAGAGGAATACCGATATGCAGTGGTCAGTGGGAGGATAGTGATACTCGATGAAAATCGAAGTAATACTGTTCAAGGCACGAAGTCCTTAATGGAACACAAATAGTTCATCTATGATGAATCTATACCATTAATCTTCGAGTACACAAGAACGCGTAGATCAGAGAGAGTCAGAAAACGACCTAGGGTATGGGTTTCTGATCTAACCTCATAAAGATGTCAATCTTGTTAGACATTATGACCCATACGTCACTGTTTTGTAAATGATTTGTATTATTGTACAAAATTAACTATGTGATAATGAAATTGCCTTTTGCCGTTTTGTAATTTATTTACTTTGATATATAAATGGCGAAAGTCCATATGATTAATTCCGTATTGAGATGATATGAGACAGTATCAATACATAAAGGTTTAAATCATTAAATATCCCTAGTCGGAGTATTATCGAGATCGGACATCGATAATGCGGAATAGACTAGTATTGCACTTGTGCATGTTGTGAGGGCACAACGGCATAGTTCTCATATATTTAAGTATAGGATACTTATGCAAGTGCGATAGGAGGTTGTGTTTTACCGATGGTACGGAAAACAGCTTCGCTCTGGATAGACCCCGCGGAATCCCATTGGTAGTATGTCTGCGTGTCTATGGGAGGCCGCATCAGGGTAGGTGTATATGGTCTTAACCTGAGACTTGCATCGCTAGTACTTGCGACAATAGGTAAACTTTGGTTTTGGTGGTTGAGGGACCTTAAATGGTTCTGTGTTCACCTCTTCTGGGTTTATCAGGAATCGTAGTGCACTGGGTGTGATGTCAAGATGAAAGTGTCACTTCAGACATATGGAGTTGATGATCACGCAGGATACAGAACTAGTGCTCTATAAAAGGTTGCAACCGTCGGGACAATATGATTAGGTCAGTATTGCCCGATTTAAAGAGACTAGTTGCTTGATGTCCGATATATGTTTCGTACGGGGCAGACACATTTCCAGCCCCAGGCCTAACATGTGATCGTCCGATACTGGATCGATGTACGCAATACTACGGTATACTACGCTTGATATAGATCTATATTCCAGTAAGAATATTTCTGGAGAATTGGGTAGGCATGGCGCTTTGCTAGAAGCCAACCTTGTCTTGTAAATCGGTAAAAACGTAGTACGAGGTACGTACGTGTTTGGATTATCCAACGACCGTATTTACTGCTAACATATCCGGAGATCTCTTGGGTCGCTTCCTGAAGATTCACCTATGATTTTGATTCGAACTTTATTAATCTTGGATTAATAACGGAGAAACTTTATCTTGGATAAAATGCCTTATTAGGAGAGAGAGAGAGATCGATTAATTTGGAATTAATCGATAAAATAATATATTCGATATATTATTAAACGAAATTAGATTTCGACGCGGAATTAAATCGGATTTTAATTCGGGCAAACGAATTAATTTAGAATTAATTCATTAGCGAACTGAATAGTAATTTCGCAAGGCGAAATTATTTAATTTACGTCGCGACGGAAATTCGTTAAATCGGAATTAACGAACCGAGCCCGAAAGTGTTTGCGGACACATTCGTATTTTGAATCGAGTGATATCCGCAAATCACATCGCGATATCTCATTACTTAATACGAATAGATGGTGGATGTATCTAGTCACCTTTGAGGGATGATACATTGTCTCTAATCTCAAAGTGTGGTAATGATGGCAAATGATGGATTTCATTTTGGAGGGAAAGCCATGCACGGTTTTGAAGGATTTTTTGCATTAAAAAATTCTTTTGGTATTATATATCATATCACTTTTCATTTCCTTTGTCTCTCACGGTTTTGGCATGCAAAGCGAACAAAATTAAAAGTGAAACACTCTCCTCTTCTTTCTCTCTTGCTCACGCCGTGAGCTGCTCATACAAGGCAGAAAATTGTTTTCTCATTCTCCATTTTTGCTAGCACAAGCAAGGAATCAAAGGAGGTGATAGGGAAACCACCTTGGAGCTTGGAATACACAAAGCTTGGAGCTTTCAACTCTTTTCTCCTCTTGGCCGAAACTTCAAGGATCTTGGAGCTTCAACCTTTGTTCATCTTTTCATCACAAAAGCTTTGTAAATATGATTCCGCCATGCTTCAAGTTTATATATATATTCATTTGTTGTATTTCATATGCTTAATCTTTCCTTGGGACTAATTATTAACCAACAATGGTATCATTGAGCTATGTTTAAGCATGAAATATATTAGGTTAAAATTTGGGTAAAATTGATTGAAGCATGTTCTTGTGAAATTTGATGAATGAGTATGCTTACATGTATATAGAATGATATTATATGGAATCAATTTTGAGAAAAATGCATTGGATGATTTTTCCCCAAAAATGTAACCTTGCCGAATGGGTATGAACATTGGATGTGTTTGAATTTTTTGTGTACAAGATCATTGGATGACTTAAAACGTATACGGGACGTAGATTAGTGATTCAATCGTATTGAAAAACAAATCGACACAAAAAATCACTTGGCCGAATACTAATGGACATGAAAATGGACTTGATTTTTGTTCAAATTAATGTTGGACATATGTTTTGAACAATTGATGATTAATATATTAAATTGGTATTTTGAAATATTTGGTTTTAATGTATTAATCTTGGTTTTACACTTTAATTAATTG
>SKCR01027363.1:0-50531 GCA_019454045.1 Zanthoxylum bungeanum | reverse complement strand
TTTCCTTTGCCCCTTTTCCACACTCCAGAAGCCTTTGGCCAAGCCTTGGCCTTCTGAGATGTCGAAGTAAGATGCGCCTTGCACTTCTTGCCCTATTGCAAACTCTGGATTTGTCTCCTTGAGTATAGCCATTAACTCTCCAAGAGTTTTCTATTGCAATTTGTACTTCTAAGATCTAAGGATAGATCTATGAAAATCCTTCAATTTCAATTTCAATATCATACTATAAGGATCTAATCCTTAATTCTGACTAAGAAATTAAAGAGTCTTTGCGGCAAGCATAATGGATTAAGTACTAAAGTTATCATCACATGAATCTTCCAAAGATCATGCTCTACTATTGCTTAACTCCAGGCTTAGGCTCGAGATGTTACTATATCAAATAAAGTAACTTCTCGGTCATCCAGGCCTATCTTGAGATTTTATTCCCAATTTGAAAATTAAAGTCGTTTAAATACATTTTCACCCAGGATTATGTTTTAAACACTAATCTTTCAATTATCTTGATTCTAATAGTCCAACTATTTAATCAACGATTTTAGGTACTATTGATTATAATGATTACTATAGTCCAACTATATAATCAACTATAATTTAATAGATTAAATTCAATTATATTGATTACTATAATCCAATTATAAAATCAACTATTAATTGAAATTAGTTAATTCAAATATATTGATTACTATAATCCAATTATATAATCAACTATAAATGAAATAATTTGAATACAGTCCAACTGTTTAATTAAAATAACATTAAATATTAGTCCAACTAATATATTAATTTATATTGACGAAAAATTATAATGAGCGCGTATGGCAAATAACTAAACGAATATTGCAAATTTAATACTTGCCTCCCACTATTTTTCGGCGAGCCTCTAACCCTCTGTGGAGTACTCGGAAAACCTTGTTTCCTAGTGGGCTATGATCTCGTTAAATAACACACAATCTTGACTTTGGCCAACAAATTGTATGATAATTAACTAGGTAGATCTCTAAGATCAATTGGATCCCATCCCATTCCTAGATCCAGTAGGTGGACATCCAAGTCCGAAACATATATCTTATATATGCCAATATATCCAATATATTTCCTAACCTTTTTCCTCTGAATCAACTAAGCCTTGGCTTTGGCACAACAAACTTAGTGATCTCAGTTAAGCGGAACCCATTGACCATGGAAAGCTTCGTAATCAATGTCGATGGACAAGAAGTGGTCTTGACTTTGTCCAACAAATCACAACTTGGACAAGACACCGATATGGAACAAAGCTTTCATGATTCAAACACATCCGCAACGGACAAAGGTCTTGACTTTGGCCAACAAACCAGTGCCAGTCTTGGATCTTGAGTAAGAATCACTCAATGGAAGGAAAAACGCTTAATATGTAGTGAGGATTTTTTCGCGTAAATTGGCAACCAATTTATTATCTTTGTTAAGGTCTCATCATCATACACCCTTAAACATGCATTCTAAACACATAATAAGGCACATATAAATAAATAATAATGATATGCGGATGGATACTTAACACATTGTTCCTAGAACAAATCTCTCTCTTTCCTCTCTCCCGCTAGCAAAAGTATTACTTCTACCCGATTACATAACACTTCTAAAGAAACCTCATTTACATTGAGGGAATAGGTGAGAAGAGAAATACAAAGAGTAAGGAGGTAATAGGCTGGACACGCAGGTCCAATTTAATAAATTCTAAATTTATTACAACAATTTCCAAAATTGCCCTCACCCATCTAATATCCATTTGATATACATTATTCATACATCGCATCCATGTATTCACACAAGCATGTTATCAATCAATCTAATCCAATTAATTAATCTGAATATTAATGACCATCCAATGTTCAAACAACGATTTGATTTTTCGCGAGTCAAACTCGTTTTGTGAATAAGTACTCAAAGTACGAATTCTTGAATTATACTAAACTACAACATTAAATCCAATTTAATTTGTATTTAATACTAATTCATTATTTAATTCCAAATTAAATAATACACTTTATTAATGTGCCTTTACGACTTAGATTCTAAATCTAATCGTTACGGGTCTCAAAGCCCGATTAACATCCAATGTCAATTTAATTAAAGTCCAATTGGCTTTTAATTAATTTCTTAAGGCATGGACTTTTGTTCAATATGGGTCAAACCCAAATACCAAAGCCCATTTAAGGAATCACCCTTATTTGCCAAGAAACCAATTTAGGCCCATTAGGCCCAATTAAGATTAAAGGTCCATTAAGTCATAATTGGACTTTATGGATATGGTTTTGGGCCCAATTGGATCCAACCAATTAGCCTAAACCAAACTTGGCCCAACCAAGCCCATTAAGCCCAATTACAACTTTACAAGCCCAATTCCAAATTTAAGCCCAATTAATTTAATTTCAAAATTCCAAATTTCATAATTAATTAACCAAAGTGTATGCCATAATTATTAACCAAATTAATATTTCCAAAACACTAATTCACTCAATTAATTATGCTCATTATCATCAACATATGTCCAACACATTTGAATCAAAAAATCAAATCATTTTCATGCTTCAAGTCACGGCAATTTGGGGTTTTTCAAGTCCGATTCGGTTTCAATCCAATTAAATCCACAATCAACATTACCCAATGTTTTCCAACTCATCTAATGATCAAAAACACAAAAATTACCATGACATTATAGGGCATCATGATTCGACCAAGCCACCCAATTGGGGAAAAATTGATCCAATCAATATTTCATGAAATTGATCATATACAACTTCAATACATCATCATTCAAGCATACTCAATCAATCAATTTTATCAAACCATGCTCAAATTGATTTTACCCAAATTTTACCATAATTCATTTCATGCTCAAAATGGCTCTGATACCATTGTTGGGTTTCTATAAAGTCCCAAGGATCAATTCAAGCAAGAAACATGTATGTGAATACTTGTAAAAGCATGGCGGAATCATACATTAACGATCAGCTTTGCGATGCGAGGAATGACAAAAATTCTTCAAGCTTTGGCTCCTTGAACTCTCAGCTTTCTTCAAAATTTTGAGCTCCATTTTCGGTCATTCAAGCTCCAAGCTTGGTGTGTGCATTCCATGCCCACAAGTTGGTTTCCCTATCACCTTCGCAAGACCTTGAATGTGTGCTAGCACTTGGTAATTTTTGCCACAAAAATCACCATCTTGCTTCTCCTTCAAGTCTCGGCATTTGCAGATTTTTGAGGGAAAATTGGCCCAAGGCCGTGAGATGCAAGAGAGAGGAAGAAGAGAGAATGAGTTAAGTGTTGTAGTTGGAAATTTGTGTATCTAATACACTTTTTTCACTTTCAAAAAGTCAAGGCAATAAAGCCAACCAACTACCACCATCAATCACTCATGACAAGTTGTCAAATCACTCAAAGTGACTAGACATCACATCAATCGATTGACTAGTGATTTGACGCTTGATGTGACTTATGGGTCGCACTTAAATTCGAAATGCGAGTGCGCCCGCAAATATTCCCGAGCTCGGGTTCGCTAATTCGGAATTAACGAATTTTCCGTTGCGACGTAATTAAATCTAATTTAATTAAATAATTTTGCCTAGCAAAATTACTATTCACATCGCTAGCGAATTAATTCAAATTAACTCGTTCGCCCGAATTAAAATCTAATTTTAATTCCGCGTCGAAATCCAATTTCATATAATATATCGAATATATTATTTTATCGATTAATTCCAAATTAATCGTTCTCTCTCTTTAAATAATATTTTATCCCAGATAAAATATCTCTGTAATTAATCCCAGATTAATTTTCTCTCTCTTATAATTAATCCCAGATTAATAAAGTGCGAGTCATACGTCATCGGTGAATCTTCAGGAAGCGACCATGAGATCCCCAGATATGTTGGCAGTAAATCCGGTCGTCGGACTATCCGAACACGTACGTACCTAGTACTACGTTTTTACCGATTTACAAGACATGGTTGGCTTCTAGCAAAGCACTGTGCCTACCCAATTCTCCAGAAATATTCTTACTGGAATATGTGATCTATATCTGGCGTAGTATACGTAGTATTGCGTATTACGATCCAGTATCGGATGTCACGTGCAAGGCCTGGGGCTGGAATTGTGTCTGTCCCGTACGAAGCACATATCGGATCTCTGGTAACTAGTCTCTATTATCGGATAATCATGACCTAGTCATATTATCCCGATGACTGCAGTACATAAGAGCACCAGTTCCGTATCCTACGTGATCATCATCTCCACTATGACTGGAGTGATACTTCCATCTTGACATCACACCCAATAGACTATAATTCTCAATATACCCAGAAGAGGCATACACAGAACCTGTTAAAGCCCTGGACGACCAAAACCAAAGTATATTGATTGTCATAAGTATTAGCGGTGCAAGTCTCAGGTTAAGACCAAATACACCTACCCTGATTCGGACTTCCATGGACACATAGTCATACTACCAATGAAATTCCGAGGGGTCTATCCAGAGTGAAGCTGTTTCCGTACCATCGGTAAACACAACCTCCTTTTACACTTGCATGAGTATCCTATTCCCAAATATATAAGAACTATGTCGTTATGCTCCCACAACGCGCACAAGTGTAATACTAGTCATTCCGCATTATCGATGTCCAATCTCAATAATACTACGACTAGGGATATTTAATGATTAAACCTTCATGGATTGATACTATCTCATATCATCTCAATACGGAACTAATCATATGGACCTTCTATCATTTATACATCTTGGTAATCTAATTACAAATGTTAAAAGAGCAATTTCCTTTGTCACATAGTTAATTTGTACAACAACACCATGATCTGTACAAATAGTGATGCTATGGGTCATAATTGTCCAACACCAATTTCTCTCCTTGTCAATTACCAATATCCAATCCCTAACATACCAGTAACATTAACACATACTTATATTATCAAGACTTCACAATTACGAATTTGGGTCATGTCGGTCTTACCTTTTCTTTTTTGTATTTCCTCATATTTCAAGGTTTCATGGATCCCAACCCTTCTTGCCTCTTACTTATTCTCTATTTCTTCTTTCCTTCTTTCCATTTTCTTATTTTTCTTTTCTTCTTCTTCCTATTCCTCTTCTTCCTTACGCTTTCTTCTATTTTCTATTCTTTTTCCAATTTTGTGAAATGTTAATAGTAACCCCTTTATATACTTGGTCTTCTTTTGAAATTGTCAAAGGTATAGAAAAGTTTAGTGTTTTGTAGAAGTTTTGAGAATTCTCTAGAATGGCCCTCGGGTACTATTCATCCGAATTTTTATTCTGCATTTTCGACTCACTTGTTGTCCAAATTTGGAAAAATGTTCACTGTGAAAGTTGTAGATCTCGATCTCAGCTTTCCGACGATATAAAATTCATAAGAATCAGATTTCTTCTGAAAACGTTATATCCCAAATACCATGGGTTTTCCGAAGTGGAACATCGTAACATCTAATATCAGATTCTTCAAGAATCTACCAATAGTCATCTCACGAGAGCATATGTTTCTAACCATGGTTTATATTTTATGACACTCAATTCACAGTGTATCAGTAGTTGAAATCCTCGATCGCTACAAATTCTCCCCCCTTAAATAGGATTCGTCCTCGAATCCTCTTTAAACTTAGGATCTTACCATGGTCACTTGATTTGTGGGTCCCTTATAAATCTCATCTTATACTGTAATTATTCTGCATCATAGGGGATTCTATTTGGCTTAACTATGAAGATCTTTACCCAGCTGATCATTTATCAATTGACTAGTGAGTATATGAGATTCTTCATTTTTCTTAATATCTAACTAATACATCAAACCTTATGTCATACTTGATAAACTACTACTTCGGAATTCATAGCTTCAATGAATATTTCTTAAGTTCTTTACTAAGAGGTACTACCTCATTTTCAATTCATAAGATCTTTTCTATGTATCATGAACTTCGTCATTTCTAAACCTCTAGTTGTGCTCAACCTTCTTTGTCTCCAAGGAAATTCCCTTCTCTAAATCTTTTGGTTATATTCGATCAAGTTCTCCTTAGCTAGTACATTTGACTTTCACTATAGATACTGGTGACTCATGGTTAGGCTTCCCATAGTCCCAATTTTTTTGGAATCGATAAGTTTACAAGAGTGGTCCTTGTCATTGTTAATAATGTTTGTACTCGATACTCCTTTAACTGTATTTGTTTAACTGGATCTGAACATTCTTTCTCATCACTTAGCTACTTAACTCTCTATTTCTCCTTGCCAGACGTCAACTGCTTATGATCTTCTCTCTCAATATTCCACTATTTCTGCTTATCTATGGGGCTTAGAGCTTCTTAACTTGCTGATGTTGTCTACTAATGACGCTGGTATTGAAAACGTTGCTTTTGGGTAGTTTCCTAGTGGTCATCCCCAATTGGCTAAGGATTTAGGTTTAATTACATGCAACTTGGTGACCAAACCGCATTCCCTGTTATTATCGTCGATGCTGATGATTTGGTTATGGATAAAGTTCATACAATTTTGTCTTTTTCTTTCAAGGGTCGTTACTCAAATACATCCAAATATTTTGTACCTTGAGAATTCTTTGATATGCCAATTGCAACTTTGCAATAACTTATCTCTTTGATTCCTTGCTATGAGGTGAATTTAGAAATACCACCCATACCCGTGGCTAAAACAGTCCCAAACTCGTAGTGGTTTGGTTAACTTAAACTAGGGCTGGGTACTTTATATGATTACCTGACCAAAAATTACCTTGTTGATTCTCACTTTCGTCTTTACTTATTAGGTATTATATCCTACCGTCGTTGCACCTTAACAGCTTCACTCCCAAACTTTTTCCTTGTATTGTTTTCATCTTCCGCTTTATTCTACTTTATACTGAAAACTTTCTTGGTCTATGTCTCTGTCTTCTTATCTGAGAAATATCTTTTTCTTTACTTATCCATTATTTCATCAATCCTTGGTTCCTTGGAATCTCGGTCATTACTTGACTACTACTTTATTTATGTACTACTCCATCTTAACAACTTCTTTCCTGACTCTCCATCTTAACAACTTCTTTCCTGACTCTTTTACTCAGAACTGTCTCTCAGTTTTATTTCGTCCTTAAACTACATCTGAAGGTCTTATGTTTCTGGTCTTCCATTAATATACTTTCACTTATTCTTGGGAATATCTTGAGGCAACCTTGAAGGTGTTTCTCTGCGATTGTTGTCCAACGAGGGTTGGGAGGGGGGGAACTTATCCTGAGGTCTTCTAATTATGATGATGTGAATACACATATTGCTCATCTATGAGCCTAGAACTCTCGTGAATGTATATACATGATATCTTTCCTTACAATAGGGTATTATTGCTTTAAAAAAATGTCTGATTTGCCTTCTCCAACTTTACTTCTGGTTATTTCTAATTATCGTAGACACTACCTCTTTTGCAAAATCCCTCTAGAGTCATGGTCTCTAAAAACCTTCATGTGCTGCCTCTGCCCTCCTTATTTTATCTCTGTTGTTAAACCTTTTGAAGTCGTTACTTCCTCTCTCGGAGTGCCGTTGTACTCTTTTTATTATTCCTCCTTAAGAAGCTTACTTTGCTACATAGGTTTCTTTCTTACCTCAGTCCCTTGAATACCTTGCATCCTTACTTCTCTGAAAAGTCTATTAACTTTGATTCTCAAGACGCCCTCTACTAAAATCTTTTTGTTAGGTGTCACACATATCTAGTTCTTCTCTCTCACTATAATGAGACTCTTATGAGTCATATACTATATTCTTAAAATTTGTTCTCTCTATTTTCTTCACTTCTTGAATCTTCACTTCCCTAAGGGGTTCTACTTCTAAGATGACTTCTAGATTGGTTTGACTTACTATGATTCCAAACTTTCTATCTTATATGGAATTTTACCATCTTTTGTCTTTTATCTTTGTTCTGTTGAACTTATTGACTCTATCACCTAGACACCTCGTAATCCATCTATTCTGTTAAATACTCTTATTTACTTTGTTCTTCTTCTTGCTGGGATCAAGGTTGGGAATGGATGCATGCTTACGTGTCTTGTTAGGCGTCTAAATACTTACCAAAATCGGTGGCTATTGAAAGAAAAAACTTCATTCATACTGCTGGAAAACTGAATTGATTTATCCATGTCTTAGGGTTCCTTACTTTTATCAATCACTCCGAGGTCTTTACTTATATTATTGTCTTCAAGCTACATTACCTTATGCTATTATACGTACTGAATTCTCTTATCACTTCTGTTTTCTTTCTTACTGTTTTCAGGTCCTATCTCATTGGCTCTACGCCATACTACATAGGCTAATGGTGATTCGTTCTTCTGACTATTTCCTAGATTTCTACTCTCTTCTCTTGCTATAACTCACAACTATGACACTATGTTCTACTGTCCATACTGATACTCTTGTGTAACGACCGGTGGTCCTTACTACCGTTGACTATAGTACTGTTACATGGCGGGATGAGTGTTGCGTAATATAAAATTATATCCGAGCATATATACATTGATGGAACGAATTTATGGATAAAATGTATGTTGGGTTTCTAAGGTCATCCCAAGATCATATAAAGCATGAAACATGTGAATATTAAAAGTAAGAATAACATAAACATACTTACAATGAACGGACTGATGGTTGTGTTGATAACGAAAATTTTGCTTCCTTTGAAAGTCTCCAAGCTTTCCTTTGATTGATGAATCCAAGCTCCAAGCTTTGAGATTTGAGATTCCAAGCTATTGGGAATGGTTTCCCTATCACCTTAGAATGATTCTTCAAGTGCTAGCTTTGGAAAAAATTGCAACAAATTTTTCCCTTTTTCCTTTGAAGGATTCGGCCAATGAGAGAGAGGTGGGAGAGTTTGTGTTTTTGTACCAAATACAACTTATCCAAAAACCAAGTCAAACTTTGGTATATACTTTTACAAAAAGCAAAACAAATTTGGAGGGAAATTACATTAATTGCTCCCAACTACTCCCATCATCAGTAGTGACTAGATGTCAATCACAAAAGGTGACATGACTTCCATCATTAAAGTGACTTGTGATGTGACTTATGGGCCCCACTTTAATTCAAAATTCGAGTGGGCCCGCAAACACATCCCGGGCTCGGGTTCGTTAATTCCGAATTAACGAATTTTCCATTGCGACGTAATTAAATCAAATTTAATTAAACAATTATGCATAGCAAAATTACTATTCACGTCGTTCGCGAATTATTTCTAAATTAATTCGTTTGCAGTAATTAAAAACTAATTTTAATTTCGTTATGAAATCTAATTTCATTTAATATATCAATATATTATTTTATCGATTAATTCCAAATTAATCGTTCTCTCACTTCAAATAGTATTTTATCCCAGATAAAATCTCTCAGTAATTAATCTTAGATTAATTATGTTCGAATCATACGTCATCGGTGAATCTTCGGGAAGTGACCCATGAGATCTCTGGATATGTTGGCAGTAAATCTGGTCGTCGGACTATCCGAACACGTACGTACCCGGTACGACGTTCTTACCGATTTACGACACATGGTTGGCTTCTAGAAAAGCACCGTGCCTACCCAATTCTCCAGAAATATTCTTAAAGGAATATATAATCTTTGGCAGGCGTAATATACATAGTATTACGTATTGTGATCCAATATCGGATGTCGCGTGCAAGGCCTGGGGCTAGAAACGTGTCTGCCTCGTACGAAGCATATATCTGATCACAAGCAACTATTCTCTTTAATCGAATAATCATGACCTTGTCATATTATCGCGATGGTTGCAATCCATTAGAGTACTAGTTCTGTATCCCTGCGTGATCATCATCTCCATATGACTGAAGTGATACTTCCGTCTTGACATCACACCCAATACACTACGATTCTCAATAAACCCAGAAGAGGCGTACACAGAACCTGTTCAAGTCCTGGACGACCAAAACCAAAGCGTATTGATTTTCGCAAGTACTAGCGATGCAAGTCTCAGGTTGAAACCAAATACACCTACCCTGATGCGGATTCCAATAGACACATATTCGTACTACCAATGGGATTCCGAGGGGTCTATCCAGAGCGAAGCTGTTTCCGTACCATCGGTAAACACAACCTCCTATCACACTTGCATAAGTATCTAATACTTAAATATATGAGAACTATGTTGTTACGCTTCCATAACACGCACAAGTGCAATACTAGTCTATTCCGCATTATCGATGTCCAGTCTCGATAATACTACGACTATGGATATTTAATGATTAAACCTTTATGGATTGATATTGTCTCATATCTAATAATCTGGAACTAATCATAAGGACTTTTATCATTTATATATTTAAGTAATCAAATTACAAAATGATAAAATACAATTTCCATTGTCACATAGTTAATTTTTACAAAAACCACAATGTCTTTTACAAATAGTGACGTTATGGGTCATAATTGTCCAACAATCTCCCATTTGGACTATAGCCAGTCACTCAAGCATCTAACACTTGAACTATGTACATGTCGGTCAAAATTTTGCTGAGGAATAGCTTTCGTCAGCGGATCTGCAATGATGTCCTCTGGTGTGACCTTCTCGATCTTCACATCGCCACGATGTATGATCCACGAATCAGATGGAAACGTCGAAAAACATGCTTGGATCGTTGATGAGACCTTATTTCCTTAGCCTGCGCTATAGCCCCATTATTGTCACAATACAATGGAACAGGCTCAGCTGCTAACGGAACTACTCCTAATCCAATTAGGAATTTACGGATCCAAACTGCCTCTTTTACTACTGCTTCTGTTGCAGCAATGTACTCCGCTTCTGTTGTTGAATCGGTAACAGTCTCTGTTTTGGAAGATTTCCAGCTTACTGTTCCGTTGTTCAAACAAAATATGTACCCGGATTGTGACTTGCAGTCGTCTTTATCGGTTTAGAAACTTACATCGGTATACCTAGTTACCTCAAGTTCTCCATCTCCATAGATAAAGAAAGCATCCTTAGTTTATCTAAGATACTTAAGGATATTCTTAACCGCCATCCAGTGACCATCACCTGGATCGGCCTGATAGCGACTACACATGCTCAAAGTATACGAGACATCAGGTCGCGTACATATCATGGCATACATGATCAATCCGACTGCCGAGGCGTACGAGATCCGACTCATGTTGTCTCTCTAATCTTGAGTTTTAGGACACATGTCCTTAGATAAAGTGACGCCATGTGACACTGGCAACAGTCCCCTCTTGGACTGATCCATGTTGAATCTATTCAATATTTTGTCAATGTACGTGCTCTGGAAAAGTCCAAGCAGATTTCTAGATCTATCCCGATAGATCTTTATTCCTAGAATAAAGGCTACTTCTCCCAGATCCTTCATGAGAATTTTAATGAAAGCCAAGCTTCCTCCGATGTTAACATGTGAATGTCATTGCCAATAAGCAATACATCATCAACGTAAAGGACAATGAATGTCAGTGCGCTCCCACTAACCTTCTTATATACACAAGGATCATCCTCGTTTTGAATGAAATCATATTCTTTTATGATCTGATCAAAACGTTGGTTCCATGAACGCGATGCTTGCTTCAATCCATAAATGGATCGATTTAACTTACAAACCTTGTTTGCAAGTCTATGGAAACATCCTCCAAAATGTTTCCGTTAAGGAAAGCGATTTTGATGTCCATCTGCTATATCTCGTAATCGAAATATGCAGTAATAGCAAGCATAATCCGAATGGATTTAATCATGGCAACGGGTGAAAAAGTTTCGTCGAAATCGACACCATGTCATTGACGATACCCTTTCACAACAAGCCTAGCTTTGTACGTTTGTATGTTGCCATCCATGTCGGTCTTCCTCTTGAAGACCCTTTTACAACCAATAGGCTTTACGCCTTCTGGTGCATCAACCAGTGTCCAAACTTGGTTGGTGAACATGGAATCCATTTCAGACTTCATGGCTTCTTTCCATAAAGTGGAGTCAATACCTTGTATCGCTTCCTCATACATAGCCAGTTCATCTTCCTCAATTAGATTAATATCTACATGAGGTGAGATCAGAAACCCATACCTCTCAGGTTGTTTTCTGACTCTCTCCGACCTACGCGGTTCCTTTGAAAGTCTCCAAGCTTTCCTTTGATTGATGAATCCAAGCTTTGATATTTGAGATTCCAAGCTCATGGGAATGGTTTCCCTATCACCTTAGAATGATTCTTCAAGTGCTAGCTTTGGAAAAAATTGCAACAAAGTTTTCCTTTTTGCCTTTGAAGGATTCAGCCAAGGAGAGAGAGGTGGAGAGTTTGTGTTTTTGATTTAAAAAACCAAATACAACTTATCCAAAAACCAAGTCAAACTTTGGTATATGCTTTTCAAAAGCAAAACAAGTTTGGAGGGAAAATTAAATTAATTGCTCCCAACTACTCCCATCATCACTAGTGACTAGATGTCAATCACAAAAGGTGACATGACTTCCATCATTAAAGTGACTTGCGATGTGACTTGTGGGCCCCACTTTAATTCAAAATCTGAGTGGGCCCGCAAAAACATCCCGGGTGAGTTAATTCCGAATAAACGAATTTTCCATTGCGATGTAATTAAATCAAATTTAATTAAACAATTATGCCTAGTAAAATTACTATTCACGTCGCTCGCGAATTATTTCTAAATTAATTCGTTTGCCCGAATTAAAATCTAATTTTAATTCCGTTATGAAATCTAATTTCATTTAATATATTAAATATATTATTTTATCGATTAATTTCATATTAATCGTTCGCTCTCTTCAAATAGTATTTTATCCCAAATAAAATCTCTCCGTAATTAATCCTAGATTAATTATGTTCGAATCATACGTCATTGGTGAATCTTCGGGAAGCGACCCATGAGATCCCTGGATATGTTGGCAGTAAATCCGGTCGTCGGACTATCCGAACACATACGTACCTGGTACGACGTTCTTACCGATTTACGAGACATGGTTGGCTTCTAGCAAAGCACCGTGCCTACCCAATTCTCCAGAAATATTCTTAAAGGAATATATAATCTTTGTCAGGCGTAGTATACGTAGTGTTGCGTATTTCGATCCAGTATCGGATGTCACATGAAAGGCGTGGGACTGGAAAAGTGTCTCCCTCGTACGAAGCATGTTGGTTTATTCTAAGGTCCCAAGATCAAATCAAGACATGAAAACATGCGTGAACACATCAACGGAGGTAGCGGAATACTCACATTGATCGTTTGAGTCGGTTTGAAGACGAATGAAGCCCAAAAACGCACTGCCCTTCACGCCAAACTGCTGGCAGTCCACTGCCCTGCAAAACAGAAATTTAAGTGAAGAAACGGAGCTCCTAGCTTCGTTGGATGGATTCCGGCTCATGGTCGAACCTCCCTACCACCTTCGCAAGACTCGTAGTGTGCTAGCACTTGAATTTTCACCATGAAAATCCAACCCTTGCTTCCCTAAAGTCACGCCTGAATTGGTTCCAAACCAGTAACATGTTTCAGTTTTTGGCGTGAGGAGAGGAGAGAATTTGAGAGAGATGATCTTGTATTATTAGTTAAAATGATTTACCAAAAATCAATTTATATTTATGCCATAAAATTTATTAAATTGATAATAAATTTATGACACAAATCATGCAATGGTTTAGAGTGTCAAACACTCAAACTCCATGCAAGACCATTGAGTGTATTGTACACAATCTTCATGCAATGCATTAGAATAAAATAATGCATAATATGACATGTGTCATGTGGGCCCCACACGTTTTCAAATGAAAGTGGGCCCACGTGCACTCACGCGTTCGGGTTCGATATTTCCGAAATACCGAGCTTACGTCGCGACGTTAATTAAATCGAATAATTGCGGCTAGCGAAATTATTATTTACGTCGCTAACGAATTAATTCTAAATTAACTCGTTTGCCCGAATTAAAATCTAATTTTAATTCCGCGTCGAAATCTAATTTCGTTTAATATATCGAATATATTAATTTACCGATTAATTCCAAATTAATCGTTATCTCTCTCTCCAGACGATATTTTATCTTAGATAAAATATCTCCGTAATTAATCCTAGATTAATTTTCTCTCTCTTCTGTATAATCCCAGATTATTCAAGAGTGCGAGTTGTGCGTCATCGGTGGATTATCGGGAAGCGACCCATGAGATCCCCGGATAATCTGGCAGTAAATCGGTCGTCGGAGTATCCGAATCACGTACGTACCAAGTACTACGTTCTACCGATTTACGAGACAAGGTCGACTCCTAGCAAAGCACCAAGTCTACCTAATTCTCCGGACATATCCATTAAAGAATATTAAGATCTGTATCAAGCGTAGTATACTAATGTATTGTGCATATCGGCCCAGTATCGGATAATCACGTGCTAGGGCTGGGGCTGGATAAGTGTCTGCCCCGTCCGAAACACATATCGGATGTCTGGTAACTAGTCTCTATAATCGGATATTCATGACCTGGTCATAATATCACGATTGGATGCGCATCACTGAAGAGCACTAATACCGTATCCTGCGTGACATCATCTCCATTATGACTGGAGTGACACTTCCGTCTTGACATCACATCCAATACACTACGATTCCTGATAAACCCAGAAGTGGTGTAGACAGAACCAGTTAAGATCCCCCACCACCAAAACCAAAGTTTACCGATTGTCGTAAGTATTAGCGATGCAAGTCTCAGGTTAAGACTATACACACCTACCTTGATTTCGGCCTCCCATAGACACCTAGTCATAATACCAATGGGATTCCGAAGGTCTATCCAGAGCGAAGCTGTTTCCCGTACCATCGGTGAAACACGACCTCCTATCGCACTTGCACAAGTATCCAATACTTATATATGAGAACTATGCCGTTGTGCCCTCACAACGCGCACAAGTGCAATACTAGCCTATTCCGCATTATCGATGTCCAGTCTCGATAATACTACGGCTAGGGATATTTAATGATTAATCCTTCGTGGACTGATACTGTCTCATATCATCTCAATCCAGGAACTAATCATAGGGACCTCTCTTCATTTATATATCTATGGTGATCTAATCACAAATGATGAGAGTGCAATTTCCTTATTACATAGTTAATTTGCTACAACAACACAATGATCTGTGCAAATAGTGACGCTATGGGTCATATTATCCAACAATCTCCCACTTGGCACATAGCCAGTCACTCGAGTGTCTAACACCCGAACTATGTACAATTCGCTCAAATTGCTGAGGAAAGGTTTTCGTCAGCGGATTTGCTTAATTATCGTCTGACGCGATTTACACGATCATCACATCGCCACGATGTATGATCCGAACGAATCAGATGATATAGAAGTATATATCTGGATCGTCGATGAGACCTTTAATTCCTTAGCCTATGCTGACGCCTAGCTCAGCTGCTAACAGAACTTTATCTAATCTTATTAGATTTATTTTCGACCCAGATGGTCTTCTATTGCTGCCTCAGCTGCAGCAATAATCCGCATTTGTTGTTTATTCGGCAACAGTTATCTTGCTAGGAAGATTTCCAGCTCACTGTCCCTGTTATTCAAACTGTATAGTACCGCAGTATTTTAATTGTTTGGACTTGCAGTAGTGATCCCAGTCACTTCAAGTTCTCCACTCCATAGTTTAAGACAACATCTTTAGTTCTCTCAGATACTAACAGATGTTCTTAATCTTCAATCCAGTGACTATCCCTTGGATTGACCCGATTGTGACTCCATATGCTCAAGCGTATGAGACACCAATACAAGTACATTTTAAATGTACAATTTCTCAGAGAGTGTTACCAACTCTAAATCTAGCTCAGTAGATCTTTATTCCTTGAATAAAGGTTGTTACTCCCCAGAATTCTACGGAGAATTTCTTATGAAGAATATCTATGAAAGCCAAGCTTTCACCAATTGCTTTATGGGAATTTCACTGTCAGTGCGCTCTCCCACTAACCTCCTTATATACACAAGAATTATTTCGTTTTGAGTTAAATCATAAACCATTATGATTATTTCAAAACGTCAGTTCCAAGAACCTTATGCTTGCTTCAATCCAAACATGGATTGAATAATCCGCAAACCTTGTTTGTCGGTTATACAAAATCGTCAGAATGTTATAAACATTCTCCAAAAGGTTTCCTTTTCAGGAAAGCGATTTTGATCTGTAACTGACATATTTCATAAATGAAATATACAGTTATCAACAAGCATCTTCAAAATGGATTTACCATGGCAACAGGTAAAAGGTTGAATCGTTATTAACACAATGTTGATAACGATACCTTTCCGTTAAAAGCCTAGCTTTATACGTTGGTATATTGCCATCCATGTACGTCTTCCTTGAGGACTTATAGTACCAATAGGCACAATGCATTGTGGTACATCAACTAGTCTCCAAACTTGTTGATACACATGGAATCCATTTCGGATTCATGACACTTTGTCATAATAGGGAGTCGATACCTTGTATCACTTCCTTACTTCTCGTGTATTCGAAGATTAATGTATAGTTTTATCCTTGATCAACTATATTTGTTCCATTAAGATTCAATGCCTTGAACAATATACTACTTTACACGTATTTTCGATTTTCATCGAGTATACTATCCTCCCACTTACCACCGCATATCAGTATTCCTCTTAGGAAAACCACGTGGTGAGCAACAATCTAATTGTTCTCAAGTGAGGTGTATAAGTATAATACTTATGGTATCCCTAGGATGACCTACTATTGGCACTTATCATATTTGGGTTTTAGTTTGGTATCATCCAAACATATGCCAAGCATACCCAAATAGTCAGGAATGAGAAACCCCGATTTCTTTCCTATTCATATCCTATATGATATCTGTCAAACAGATTTATATGGAACCTTATTCTAATAAGTTTTGCACTGTTAATACATATCCTGTTGAAGGAAATAGTAGCTCAGAGCGACTCGTGATAAACCTTATCATGTCCAACAAAAATTCGGTTTTAGTTCGGATACACCGTCTAACTGACGTGTCTCGAGAGGAGTCCTCATCTGAAAGAATACCATACTCTTTCATATACATATGAAACTTACTGCTTAAGTATTTCATTACGGTATTACCGTGGCGGAATAACACTATAGCCGATCTGTTTGTCTACTTCGTGTCGAAACTCTAAAGTTTCCAATCTGTGTTCTTCAAAAGAACACATAACCACAACGTGATGCTGCATCCGTTAAGGTCACAAAATTCATGTTCATATCTAGCCTAGCTAGATATGGGCCCACTTAATTCATCATGAATAGGGCTAACAGATCGGTGGCCCTTTTACTATTACCAAGTAAATAGTATTTTAGGTATCTGACCTAATAAACTAGATTCGTAGACCTTATTTGAATAGTCAAATCTGTCCTAGTACCCACTCTTAAAAAGTGTGGATATACGAGTCTTCTTTAATTGTGTCCTAGACAACAATGCCACAAATAAGTCTCTATTGATCAAATCAATTTGAGCTATTTATTTGTCATTTATATGTTTGAGATTTTATTTATATTCAAAATATAAATTATGTTATTTACATCTAATGTATTTATCTCAGTATCATCTTTATATAATGAAACACTTTAGTGTTCTAGAATATAAAGGTTTTATCCGCATCGGATTAAACACTGATATAGAGATAATGTCTCTAGTCAAACTAGTTACATTATAACATTTCCTAATTTAAGTACATACCCAAAGGTAGTTCCTAAACTTAGGTATCTACGGTCGAAACAACGACTTTCGTCCCGTTTCCAATTCGCAGAGAAATCTCGGCTTGAAGCCAGTATCCAGCTCACAGCGGATTCTGAACGTCAATACATATATGTATTATGTACCACACTAAGTATTTAAAATCCAATTTTAATACTAGTAGTAAACATAACTTTGACAATATTTTTAAAGTTAGAGCCTCTCCCTATCTTTAATTCCTTCGTGTCTTCCATATCCAAATGGTAGTCACTTTGGGATATGTCAATTACCTTTTCAATATTTCACAAACCTTTGGCCAAGCCTTGGTTTTAGAATATCGAAATGATGTGCACCTTGTGACATGCCCAATTACAAACTTTGACTTTTCTCCACTAGAATAGTCAATTAATTCTCCAAGAATTATTAATTGCAATTTTAATATTTTAAATCTAAAGATAGATTTATTGTAAGTATACTAATTAAGCACTAAAGTCATCATCACATAAATCTTCCAAAGACTTTATGCTCTACTATTTGCTTAATTATGGGCTTAGTCATAATAAGTTATTTTATCAAATAAATTAACCTATTATTAATTCCCAATTGAAAATTAAATCATTTAAAACATTTAATCAAAGGATTATATATTTTAAATATTCAACCTTTCAATTCTTTCTTGATTTCAATTCCAACTATTTAATCAATTTTAATAAGGTACTATTTATTATAATGATTACAATAATCCAATTATTTAATCAACTATAATTTTAATATTGATTACTATAATCCAATTATAAAATCAACTATCATTTTAATTCAATTATATTGATTACTATAATCCAATTATAAAATCAACTATAATTTTAATATTGATTACTATAATCCAATTATAAAATCAACTATCATTTTAATTCAATTATATTGATTACTATAATCCAATTATAAAATCAACTATATATTGAATGAGTTTGTATATAGTCCAACTATATATATTTTTAAAAACAACATAAAATATTAGTCCAACTAATACTTTTGATTAATATGACGAGTAAAATAAAATGAGTGTGTTTAGCGAGTATTCGAACGAATGTTGCAAATTCAATACTTGCCTCCCACTATTTTTCGTCGAGTCTCTAACCCTCTGTGGAGTACTCGGGAAACCGTGTTTCCTAGTGGGCTAGGATCCTATTAAATAACACACAACCCTGACTTTGGCCAATAAAAAGCTGTATGCTATTTAACTAGGTAGATCTCACAGATCAATTGGATCTCATCCAATTCCTAGATCCGGTTAGGTGGACATCCAAGTCCGAAACATATGTATAATGTCAATGTATCCAATACATTTTCCTAACCATATCCTCCGAATCATCTAGGCCTTGGCTTTGGCCAAAAACAAACCTAATGATTCCAGTTAAGCGGGACCCATTGACGAGGAAAGTTTCGTAATCAATGTCATTGGACAAAAAGTGATCTTGACTTTGGCCAATAAAAATCACGATTTGGACAAGACACCAATATGCAACAAAACTCTCATGATTCAAGTACACTCCTTGATTGACAAAGGTCTTGACTTTGGTCAAAAACAAACCAATGCCAACTTCGGATCTTGAACAAGAATCATTCAATGGAAGGATATTTGCTTAATATAGATTGAGGGATTTTCGCGTGCAAATTGGCTACCAATTTAATTATCTTTGTTAAGGTCTCATCATCATACACCCTTAAACATGCATTCTAAATACATAATAAAGCGAGTATGAAATAAAATAATAATGATATGCGGATGGATACTTAACACATTGATCCTAGATCAAATCTCTCCCTTTCTCACTCAAGCTAGCACTGTACTACTACTCTACCCGTTACACTACACTTCTAAAGAAACCTCATATATATAGAGGGGAATAGGTGAGAAGAGAATACAAAGAGAAAGAAGGTGATAAGGCTGGACACGCAGGTCCAATTTAATAAATCGAATTTATTACAACAATTTCTAAAATTGCCCACCCATCTAATATCCATCCGATATACATTATTCATTCAACACAACCACGTATTCACACACATAAGCATGCTATCAATCAATCTAATCAAATTAATTAATCTGATAATTAAGTGATCATCCAATGTTCAAACAACGATTTGATTTTGTTCGAGTCAAACTCGTTTTTGCGAATAAGTACTCAAAGTACGAATTCATGAATTAAATTAAACTACATCATTAAATCTAATTTAACATGTATTTAATACTAATTCACTATTCAATTCAAAATTAAATATTACACTTTTATTTAATAAACCTTTTACGATTTAAATTCTAAATCTAATCGTAACGCGTCTCAAAGACCGATTAACGTCCAACGTCAATTCAATTAAAGTCCAATGGGCTTTTGATTGATTTCTTAAGGCGTGGACTTTTGGTCAACTCGGGTCAAACCGATAACCAAAGTCCAATCCGGGATTTACCCCACATAAGCCCA
Organism: Zanthoxylum bungeanum; assembly: GCA_019454045.1. Classification (NCBI taxonomy): domain Eukaryota; kingdom Viridiplantae; phylum Streptophyta; class Magnoliopsida; order Sapindales; family Rutaceae; genus Zanthoxylum; species Zanthoxylum bungeanum. Next base: position 30,317 of record SKCR01027363.1, on the reverse strand, counting down.
TAAATCAATCTTGGCCCATTAGGCCCAATTGAACTTTAAAGGTTCATTAAGTCGCATTTGGGCTTTATGGTCAAGGTTTTGGGCCCAATTGGATCCAATCCATTTGGCCTAAACCAAACTTGATAAATCAAGCCCAATAGGCCCAATACAACTTTAAATTCTAATTTCCAAAATTAGGCCCAATTAATTAAATCCAAAAATCCAATTTTCACAATTTAATTACCAAAAGTGCATTATATGATTAATCAACTAAATCAACATTTTTTAAAACACCAAATTAGTCTTATTAATCATATTCAATTCATTATCACATGTCAAACAAACACACATAATGAAAAATCAAACCCATATTACATGCTTCTAAGTCTCGGCCAAGGAAGTTATATTTGTCCGATTTGAATTCAATCCGATTAATTACACAATCGACAACGTATTAACTTTCCGAATGATTTCATATACATCCAATGTTCATAAAATCAAAATTACCAAGACATTAAAGGGCATTGTAGATTGATTCGGCCAACATAAGGAATTTAGGGTTTTGTTCAATTTAAAATTAAATCCAATTCAATCTTAAATTAACATCATCCTACTTCATTACAACTCATCCAATGAATTAACAATGAAAAATTCCAAGAATTCCAATATCATACATATTCGGCCAACACCATCAAATTGGGGAAAATTATTCCAAATCAATTTTCGTCAAATTAGTCCAACCAATATGAATTTAAACATGTTATAAGCATACTCAAACAAGCAATTTATTCAAATCATGCTCAACAAACATTTACCCAAATTTTAAGCCCTACATTTTTCATGCTTGCAACATTAGCTCTTGATGCCATTGTTGGTTTATTCTAAGGTCCCAAGATCAAATCAAGACATGAAAACATGCGTGAACACATCAACGGAGGTAGCGGAATACTCACATTGATCGGTTGAGTCGGTTTGAAGACGAATGAAGCCCAAAAATGCACTGCCCTTCACGCCAAACTGCCGGAAGTCCACTGCCCTGCAAAACAGAAATTTAAGTGAAGAAACGGAGCTCCTAGCTTCGTTGGATGGATTCCGGCTCATGGTCGAACCTCCCTACCACCTTCGCAAGACTCGTAGTGTGCTAGCACTTGAATTTTCACCATGAAAATCCAACCCTTGCTTCCCTAAAGTCACGCCTGAATTGGTTCCAAACCAGTAACATGTTTTCAGTTTTTGGGCGTGAGGAGAGGAGAGAATTTGAGAGAGATGATCTTTATTATTAAGTTAAAATGATTTACCAAAAAAAATCAATTTATATTTATGCCATAAAATTTATTAAATTGATAATAATTTATGACACAAATCATGCAATGGTTTAGAGTGTCAAACACTCAAACTCCATGCAAGACCATTGAGTGTATTGTACACAATCTTCATGCAATGCATTAGAATAAAATAATGCATAATATGACATGTGTCATGTGGGCCCCACACGTTTTCAAATGAAAGTGGGCCCACGTGCACTCACGCGTTCGGGTTCGATATTTCCGAAATACCGAGCTTACGTCGCGACGTTAATTAAATCGAATAATGCGGCTAGCGAAATTATTATTTACGTCGCTAACGAATTAATTCTAAATTAACTCGTTTGCCCGAATTAAAATCTAATTTTAATTCCGCGTTGAAATCTAATTTCGTTTAATATATCGAATATATTAATTTACCGATTAATTCCAAATTAATCGTTATCTCTCTCTCTAGACGATATTTTATCTTAGATAAAATATCTCCGTAATTAATCTTAGATTAATTTTCTCTCTCTTCTGTATAATCCCAGATTATTCAAGAGTGCGAGTTGTGCGTCATCGGTGGATTATCGGGAAGCGACCCATGAATCCCCGGATAATCTGGCAGTAAATACGGTCGTCGGAGTATCCGAATCACGTACGTACCAAGTACTACGTTCTACCGATTTACGAGACAGGTCGACTCCTAGCAAAGCACCAAGTCTACTACCTAATTCTCCGGACATATCCATTAAGAATATTAAGATCTGTATCAAGCGTAGTATACTAATGTATTGTGCATATCGGCCCAGTATCGGATAATCACGTGCTAGGGCTGGGGCTGGATAAGTGTCTGCCCCGTCCGAAACACATATCGGATGTCTGGTAACTAGTCTCTATAATCGGATATTCATGACCTGGTCATAATATCACGATTGGATGCGCATCACTGAAGAGCACTAATACCGTATCCTGCATGACATCATCTCCATTATGACTGGAGTGACACTTCCGTCTTGACATCACATCCAATACACTACGATTCTCTGATAAACCCAGAAGTGGTGTACACAGAACCAGTTAAGATCCCCCACCACCAAACAAAAGTTTACCGATTGTCGTAAGTATTAGCGATGTAAGTCTCAGGTTAAGACTATACACACTTACCTTGATTTCGGCCTCCCATAGACACCTAGTCATAATACCAATGGGATTCCGAAGGGTATAGCCAGAGCGAAGCTGTTTCCCGTACCATCGGTGAAACACGACCTCCTATCGCACTTGCACAAGTATCCAATACTTATATATGAGAACTATGACGTTGTGCCCTCACAACGCGCACAAGTGCAATACTAGCCTATTCCGCATTATCGATGTCCAGTCTCGATAATACTACGGCTAGGGATATTTAATGATTAATCCTTCGTGGACTGATACTGTCTCATATCATCTCAATCCAGGAACTAATCATAGGGACCTCTCTTCATTTATATATCTATGGTGATCTAATCACAAATGATGAGAGTGCAATTTCCTTATTACATAGTTAATTTGCTACAACAACACAATGATCTGTGCAAATAGTGACGCTATGGGTCATATTATCCAACAAAGCATATATCGGATCTCAAGCAACTAGTCTCTTTAATCGGATAATCATGACCTTGTCATATTATCTCGATGGTTGCAACCCATTAGGGTACCAGTTCTGTATCCCTGCGTGATCATCATCTCCATATGACTGAAGTGATACTTCCGTCTTGACATCACACCCAATACACTACTACGATTCTCATAAACCCAGAAGAGGCGTACACAGAACCTGTTCAAGTCCTGTCCTGGACGACCAAAACCAAAGCGTATTGATTGTCGCAAGTACTAGCGATGCAAGTCTCAGGTTGAGACCAAATACACCTACCCTGTGATGCGGATTCCCATAGACACATATTCGTACTACCAATGGGATTCCGAGGGGTCTATCCAGAGCGAAGCTGTTTCCGTACCATCGGTAAACACAACCTCCTATCACACTTGCATAAGTATCCAATACTTAAATATATGAGAACTATGTTGTTACGCTTTCATAACACGCACAAGTGCAATACTAGTCTATTCTGCATTATCGATGTCCAGTCTCGATAATACTACGACTAGGGATATTTAATGATTAAACCTTTATGGATTGATATTGTCTCATATCTAATAATCTGGAACTAATCATAAGGACTTTTATCATTTATATATTTAATTAATCAAATTACAAAATGATAAAATACAATTTCCATTGTCACATAGTTAATTTGTACAAAAACCACAATGTCTTTTTCTAAATAGTGATGATATGGGTCATAATTGTCCAATTTGTAAATTCCTTGAAACTTCAATACGAAATTTTATAATGTCTCAATCCGGACATGGTATTTCTGCCCTAACTTTCTCATACGAATTATGATTTTTATGAATTTTATATCGTCGGAAAGCTAAGATCAATATCTAAAACTTTCGTGTTGAATATTTTTCCAAATTCGAATCCAAAATAGGCTAAAAATTAGGATAAATAGTACTAGAGGGCATACTTGTAAATTCCACAAGCTTCTCAAATATTCTACACTTTTTTTATGACCAACTATAAAATGAAGACACTATTCACATATACACAAAAAAATAAAAATGGAAATAAGAAGAAGAAGAAACATGAGCATGAGGAAAGAAAGGAAAAAGGAAGAAGAAAGAATGAGAAGAAGGAAAAAATGAAGAAGAAGAAGTGCTAAGCAAACATTCATCAACCTAAGAAGAAGACAAGCTACCATAGGAGGCTTGAGGAATGAAGAAAAATCAAGAGAAATAAGGTAAAAGACTTGACCCATAAACTTAGTTTGTTAGATTTTAGAAGCATGACGATAGAATAAGGATGACGGGATGATAATGGTTGTTTGATGGTAGTTGATGAGTCAATGAGTGATTGTTGATTTAAAATACCTAAATGTTTGTAGGTTTGAAAGTTTTATGAAAAACAAGTATAATGAGGCTTGGAGAATAGGTTGACGATGATAATTTAATGTTGAAATTGTGAATTAGAAGTTAAATTAGTTGGTTTGTGCTTCAATTTTTGTTGTGAAAAATGCTTGTGGTAGTTTAGGAAGAGGATGAACTTGGAGAAGAAAAATAAGAATCCTGGAAAATGGATTCGCGTCGCAACGCTAAAGAGCCACGCGTCGCGACGTGAAAGAGAAAAAGATAACACATTTCTGGATGTTGCGCGTCGCGACGCGCGGCACAAAACCATTCCCTAATTAATTTTAAACCTTCTCAGTTCCATCCTAGCATATTAGGGACCGCCTTATAGGTCTCATACCAGTTCGTATTCATACCTTCTATCAAGCCACAAGCACGAAAAGCCTTGTAGCTAAAACATATCGATATAATAGTAATCTTAGTTAAGTTTCGAAACTCTTTTTGTAACATATAGACTAATCAAGTTTTCGATCATAGATTTTCCATAGGAATCGTAATATTTCCTTCGACAAAGGATTCATTGCCAGTCAGATTCCAAAACAGTGAGTGGACACATTTTTCCTTCAGTTGATTTTTTTTTTATAATAGTTTTAAATATCATACTTATATTTTCTGCAGTTAGGGCGTTAGCCAAGTTTTTTTTATTTTTATATATGATTTAGCATGTTTTGAGTAATGCTTTAGAAAGAAGTTGTTTTCAGCATGCATTTTATGTTTTTCGGGGCATGGGAGAAAAACCCACCCTAGTATGTAACTTGATGCAACTATGAATTGACGAACAGAGAACATGTACACATGTAGAGGACTAAGGGGACGACGATACGTAACACCCCCAGATCCTAGTTCAGGCTAGGGGACGGCGATACGTAACGCCCCTAGTCCCTAGTTTCATGTTTAGGTAGTAGCATGGATCAACAGTACTGACTCTAGTTCTGTGGCTTGGGGGACGAAGATACGTAACGCCCCAAGACCACCAGTTTCAGAGACAGTAGTGGCATGTTTTGGGGGACGGCGATACGTAACACCCCAAAGTCATGGATTTTCACTTCTGGCTCCAGTTAGGCGTATGGGGGGACGGTGATACGTAAGGCCCCCAGACGTCAAGTTTTTCAGAGAACATATCAGCTTTCAGATACCAGATTTTCAGATCACAGTTTTCAAAAATCAGATTTTAGAAATAGTTTTCAGAAACCAAAGCTTCAAAAGCAATTTTCAGAAAGACAAGTTTTATAAAGAGATTTCAGACGAAGTTTTCAGAAAAGAGTTTTCTTATAAAGTTATTTATGAAACTTTGGTTTTAAAACCTAATGTTTTGATACTAGTATTTCAGTTTTATTTTTCGTCCACTCACTTATATCATACAACGATGTAACCCCCTCTAGTTTCCTTATTTTACATGTTTTCTCGGAGGACGAGCTCGGGAGGAAGGATACTGATGTAGTCACTAGGGTTTGGAGTCCACCAGTACAAGTCAGATAGAGTGTGAGTCAGTCAGAGTCAATTAAAAATTTTGTATTAGTCTTGGTTTTTGAGGCAGTTGTTGTAAAAATGTGTTTTGAGTTTTCAGATTTGGATGTAGAGTTTGTATGTAATGATTTTGAGTTTGGGCTACGGTCTCATACATAATAAAATGAATTAAAGGAAAGAATATTAGTGCCTGTTTATGGTTAGAAAGTCAGAGGCTTATGGGGTTAGTACGGTATATCCAATGCCGGTAACATCTCTCAGACCGGAGATGTTACATCTTGCCATTCATAATTATCTCCAACCTCACGGGTCTATCCTTTCATACTTCCACAGCTTTCTATTGGCCTTAAGCTAATATGTAGGACCTACTATATTTGATATATTATGTGTGCTCCGAAAAGCCTTCCAAACGTCGTACTGACTTGCCTTGATCCATGGGTTATACTGGGATCCCTTCTTTATATCCTCGAAGTATTTCTTAATCTTTTCCTAGGTAACCTACCTTCCGAGGTCTTTCCATTTCTTAAGATGAACTCTCATCGACTTCTTTCAATCATCATATATATGCTGGTAGGGACTAGGGCAACATCTAATTTCTTGATAGGTCTCGGTATCCTTGTTCTGGTACTTTATGTCCTGATAGGGTCCATATCTCATGTAAGGTAGGTATGAGGTAGGCTCTGTCAGGACAGCTTCCTTGACCGGTATGACTAAGCAGTTGAAAACAAGATAGCTTGGGGTTTTGTTTCTATTGAATTGCTTGGGATAAAGTAACTAATCATTTCTATCTATGACATTTATTTACCCCACTTGTGGACCTGGGTCTGGGTTTGGGGATCTGGAGTTCTCTACGTCATTTTTGACACCTTATTCTATTGGAACTCTTGAGTGTAATCTTGATTTCTTACTTCTGTTATCTTTCTGGCTTTTCCTCGCTACTCAGGGAACTTACTATTTATACGAAGTACCTGAAGGCTATCGGATCGGCTTGAAGGAATTTTCTGAGGAGGGAAGGAATCTTACTCAGAGGGAAGAGACTTTACTTAGATCTACTCGACATTTTACTTTTATTCAGGCTTGCTATATTTCTCATTACTACAAGTTCTGGTGTTATCTTTTACTATGTAGCTCTGTGTCTTTGATTCTTACTACTATATGGTTACTTATTCATCTGCTCGTCCTCTTTTACTCTCATATAGATCTATCTTCTCACTCATTTGGGTAACGTTTCTTAGATCTTACTGTCTGGTTTCATATCTCATTGTACTTCTGGAAACAAGTCAGAATAACTTCAAGGAGATTCCTAACTTGGATCTAGAATATAATTATTCTCATAAGGAATGCAATTCGAATGATCAAGGAAAAATTTCTAACCTGTCTATGGAACTTGATGACGTACTCAAGAATCAGATACTTGAGAGATAGTCCCTTGTATATGGGTATCCTGGACATACTGCATATACCAAGCCCTAACACTCTGTCCACTGCAGTCACTGACTCCCTAGACCATGCTCTGATACCATCTTTGTAACATCCCCAATCCGGGAGATATTACCGGCAGGGAATAGGCCGTACTATTCCCCTGAGCCTCTATTTTTCTAACAATAAACTACATTATTACTCTTTCCTCAATCAAAATCTTAAGTATGAGACCAATGCCCAAGCTCGAAAAAAATGAAAAAAAAACTCAATATTAAGTAATGTATACACATTAACACTTGCTTTTACAATGACTGTCACAAGCAAAGACTAATACATGACTTCTGTTTACCACTGACTGGACAGCCACTGACTTTGACTTGAACTGGCGGACTCCATACCCTGTGACTACATCAATATCCGTCCTTCCGAGCTCGTCCTCCGAGAATACCTGCAAAATAAGGAAACTGGGAGTGGGGGTGGTTAGATCATTGTACGATCTAAGTGAGTGGACGAAAACTAAAATACTGATGTAAAACTTTTGGTTCTAAAACTAAAGTTCCAGAAATAACTTTATATGAAAGCTCTTTTATGAAAACTTTGTCTGAAATCTCTTTTATAATACTTATATTTCTGAAATATGCTTTCTGAAAACTATTTCTAAAATCTGTTATGTGAAAACTGTTTTCTGAAAATCTGATATCTGGAAACTCTTGTCCTGAAAATCTAATATCTGAAAACTGGTATGTATCTGAAAAACTTGACGTATGGGGGCGTTACGTATCATTGTCCCCTCATACGCCTAACTAGAGCCAGAAATGCAAAACCATGACTTTGGGGTGTTATGTATCGCCGCCCCCTAAAGCATGCCACTCATGTCCCTGAAACTAGTGGTATTGAGGCGTTACGTATCACCGTCCCCCAAGCCACTGAACTAGAACTGGAGGTGCGGATATATGCTACCCTCCAAGCTCTGAAACTAGGATCTAGAGGCATCCGTCATCCCTAGTAATGAACTAGGATCTGGGGGCATTACGTATCGTCGTCCCCCAGTTCTCTAAATGTGCACATGTTCTCAATCCGTCAAATCCATGTTTGTAAAAGTTACATACTGAGGTGGGTTTTTCCCCCACGCCTCGAAAAGCTTAAAACTCATGTTTGAAAAAAAAAACATTTCTATCTAAAGCTTAACTTAAAAAAAATGAGCTTTTATAAATAACTGTTGCAAAAATAATCTAACGCCCTAAAGCGTAAAAAAATAAGTTTGATATGAAAATACAAATTGAAAGTTAATTTAAAAAGGTAGTGTCCACTCACTGGTTGGAATCTTGCTGGAGCTATACCGCTTCGTCGAAGGAAATTACAACTCTTGCAATGCTCTGTAAGTGATAACTTGATTAGACTAAAAACCACGAGATAAGTTTCGGAACTATGTAAAACTTCTCAATTCAAGTATGTAATATCATCGCTTGGTATAACATACTCATAATAAGGTGTAATGTATGTATGCGAACTGATACGAGACCCTAAGGGTGGTCTCTAACATGCTCGGGTGAAGCTGGACTTTAAAAATTGGTTTTTGGGAAAATATTTGGACACTCGTAGCGATGTCGGCATTGCGAGTCGGGAGGCGCATTGTCCAGAAGCATACTCAAACTTTTCTATTACGCATCACGTCGTAAAAACCTTGCGCGTCGCAACGCGCATGAAACCAGAAGCGTATCTGGGAAATTCCCAGATCGTGTCGCGACGCAGAGCGTTCTGCGTCGCAACGCTAGGCCAGAATTTGGTCTTAACTTCATTCTTTCAAACTCATTTTTCTCAACACTTCCCCCCAAACAATGCACAAAAGTAATATCCTCAATACATATCCTATAACATCATCAATATCATCCTCTAATATTCCTTAATTTCATTGTTTTTATCTTTCATTAAACCTTTAAGATTTTCCCCAAAAATTGAACACTTAATTCTATAACCAATTTCTCTCGTTGTCAATTACCAATATCCAATCCCTAGCATACCACTAACATTAACAAAGCTTATATTATCAAGACTTCATAATTTCAATTTTTGCTCAAGTTGGTCTTACCTCTTCTTTTGTGTATTTCATCATCTTTCAATGTTTCATGGATGCCAACCCTTCTTGCCTCTTCCTTATTCTCTATTTCTTCTTTCCTTATTTCCCTTTTCTTCTATTCATCTTCTTCTTGTTCCTCTTCCTATTCTTCCTTACCTTTTCTTCTTTTTCTATTCTTTTCCAATTTTGTGAAATGTTAATTGTAACTCCATTATATACTTGGGCTTCTTTTGAAATTGTTAAAGGTATAGAAAAGTTTAGAGTTTTGTAGAAGTTTTGAGAATTCTCTAGAACGGCCCCCGGGTACTATTTATCCAAACTTTTTTTCTGCGCTTTCGACTCACTTCTGGTCCGAATTGGGAAAAATTTTCAACGTAAAAATTGTAGATCTCGATATCAGCTTTCCGATGATATAAAATTAATAAAAATCGGATTTTGTATGAAAAACTTACGGCCCAAATATCATGGGCTTTCCGAAGTGGAACATCGTAACATCTAATATCGGATTCTTGAAGAATCTACCGACAGTCAGACGAGAGCATATGTTTCCAACCATGGTTTACATTTTGTGACACTCGTCTCACAGTGTATCAATAGTTGAAATCCCCGGTCACTACAGTTTGCTATTTAAAATTATTGTTGCATGTAAATTGCATTATAAGATGTGGGAATACCTCTCCTCAAACCTAAATATTATACTGGCATCAGTGAAGGACCATTCCGAACCCAAATGATTTTATGATCGGCCTGTTAGACAATTATGACCCATAGCGTCACTATTTGTAAAAGACATTACGGTTTTTGTACAAATTAACTATGTAGCAATGGAAATTGTATTTTATCATTTTGTAATTTGATTACTTAAATATATAAATGATAAAAGTCCTTATGATTAGTTCCAGATTATAAGATATGAGACAGTATCAATCCATAACGGTTTAATCATTAAATATCCCTGGTATTAGTATTTTCTAGACTGGACAACGATAATGCGGAATAGACTAGTATTGCACTTGTGCGTGTTATGGAAGCGTAACAGCATAGTTCTCATATATTTAAGTATTGGATACTTATGCAAGTGTGATAGGAGGTTGTGTTTACCGATGGTACGGAAACAGCTTCGCTCTTGATAGACCCCGCGGAATCCCATTGGTAGTATGACTATGTGTCTATGGGAATCCACATCAGGGTATGTGTATTTGGCCTAACCTGAGACTTGCATCGCTAGTACTTGCGACAATCAATACGCTTTGGTTTTGGTCATCCAGGACTTTAACAGGTTCTGTGTACACCTCTTCTCGGTTTATTGAGAATCGTAGTGTATTGGGTATGATGTCAAGGAAGTATCACTTCAGTTATATGGAGATGATGATCACGCAGGGATACAGATCTAGTACTCTAATTGGTTGCAACCATCGGGATAATGTGACAAGGTCATGATTATCCGATTAAAGAAACTAGTTTCTTGTAATCCGATATATCCTTCGTACGGGGCAGACACTATTCCAGCCCCAGGCCTTGCATGTTACATCCGATACTGGATCGCAATACACAATACTACGTATTACTACCCTGAGAAAGATTATATATTCCATTAAGAATATTTCTGGAGAATTGGGTAGGCACAATGTTTTGCTAGAAGCCAACCATGTCTCGTAAATCGGTAAAAACATAGTACGAGGTACGTACGTGTTCGGATAGTCCGATGACCGGATTTACTGCCAACATATACAGGGATCTCTTGGGTCGCCTCCCGAAGATTCACCAATGACGTATGATTCGAGCATAATTAATATGGGATTAATTGCGGAGAGATTTTATCTAGGATAAAATACTATTTGAAGAGAGAGAACGATTAATTCGGAATTAATCGATAAAATAATATATTTGATATATTATACGAAATTAGATTTCGACGCGGAATTAAAATTGTATGTTAATTCGGGCAAACGAATTAATTTAGAATTAATTCCCGAGCGATGTGAATAGTAATTTTGCTTGGCATAATTATTTAATTAAATTTGATTTAATTACGTTGCAACGGAAAATTCGTTAATTCGGAATAAGCGAACCCGAGCCCGTGATGTGTTTCGGGCCCACTCGGATTTTGAATCAAGTGGGGCCCAAAAGTGACATCACAACTCACATCACCTAGTCACTTTATGTTGATGGGTTTTGGTGGGTTGGTGATAACTTGTCCAACACACCAAATTTGTGTAAGAAGTGAATTGTTAATACCAAATATTTGGTATATCATTTATTTGATTTTTGAAATCAAAACACAAGTCAACACACTCACTTCTCACTCTCTCATTCACGGTTTCAACAAGAAAATCACTATCCCTCTCTTTTGCTCTCAATTGCCGAGAGTTGCAAGGAGAAGATAGAACATTTGTTGCAAATTTTCTAAGTGCTAGCACACACAAGGAATCATTCAAGGTGATAGGGAAACCATCCCAAAAGCTTGGAATCAACTCAAAAGCTTGGAGCTTGGATCTCATTCCAAAGTGAAGCTTGGCCGAAACTTGGAGCAAATTTTTTTGTATTCGACGCATCCTAAATCTGGTCTTTGTATGTATGATTCCGCCATACTTTACTTTTGTATTCATATTATTTCATTGCTTATATGATCTTGGATAATATCTTAGATACCAACAATGGTATTATGAGCCTTGATGAACATGAAATTGAACTTAGGGTTTATATACAAAAATTTGGGTAAATTTGATTTGAGCAAGTTTTAATCAAATTGTTTGTATGAGTATGCTTGTATGTTAATAACTTGGAGTTATACATGATCAATTTGAAGAAAATTGAATTGGATTAATTTTCCTCAAATGTGGTATGATGGCCGAATGCAATATAGCCCTAAAGTCATGGTATTTTTTGTTCTTTTGATCATTGGATGAGTTTAAAGACTTGGGATAAATTGATTAATGATTTAATTGGATGAAATTGAAATCGGTTTAAAAAATCCCAAAATGTCGTGACCTTGAGAAGCATGAAATGAGATGATTTTTTGTTTCAATAATTTTGGACATGTGTTGAACAAATTAAAGCATGATTAATTAATTAATTGATTTTGGGAAATGTTAATTTAGATAATTAATTAATGTAATACACTTTAATTATTTAAATTATGAAATTTGGAATTTTAGAATTTGATTAATTGGGCTTAAGTTAGAATTGGGCTTTAAATGTTGTATTTGGGCCTAATGGGCTTGGTTGGGCCAAGTTGGTTTCTAATTAGGTCCCAAGATCATGAAATCAAGCAATGAAACAAGTGAATACACATCAAAGGAGGTGCGGAATATACTCACATTGACCGGATCTTGGGACGCGAAGAAGACAACTCCGCCAAGAAGCTCGGCAGTGGCTCTTCTAGCTCGTGGACTGCTCGGTTTGGGTTGTGAAACTCCTCCAAGAGTTCAGCCATTGATGACTCCATGGAAGCTCCAAGCTTCAAGCTTCAAAAAACGGATTCCAAGCTCACAAGAACACTACCCTAACACCTTAGGATGACTCATGGTGTGCTAGCACTATATTTTGCAACAAAATCATTCTCTTGTTTCTCTCTTGAATTCGGTCAAACCAGAAATTGGAGAGGAAGAAACGGCTCAAAGCCGAAAATGAGAAGAAGAGGGAAAAGAGAGAAAACGTAAAAGAGAAGAGGGAGAGAAAAGAAAAAGTGTATTTGGTTTTTATATTTCCAAATAAAATTAAACCATTTGGGCCAAATTGTTTGTATGTATTCACACAAGCATGTTATCAATCAATCTAATCCAATTAATTATTCTGATAATTAGTGATCATCCAATGTTCAAACAACGATTTGATTTTGCTCGAGTTAAACTCGTTTGCGAATAAGTACTCAAAGTACAAATTCTTGAATTAAATTAAACTACAACATTAAATCCAATTCAATTTGTATTTAATACTAATTCACTATTTAATTCCAAATTAAATATTACACTTTTATTAACGAACCTTTACGACTTAAATTCCAAATTCAATCGTTACGGGTCTCAAAGCCCGATTAACATTCAATGTTTATTTAATTAAAGTCCAATGGGCTTTTAATTAACTTCTTTAAGGCGTGGACTTTTGGTCAACTCGGGTCAAACCCAATAACCAAAATCCAATCCGGATTTACCCCATAAGCCCATAAATCAATTTTGGCCCATTAGGCCCAATTAAATAATTAAGGTCCATTAATTCATAATTGGACTTTATGGATGCGGTTTTGGGCCGAATTGGATCCAATCAAATTGGCCTAAACCTAACTTGGTACAACCAAGCCCAAAAGCCCAATTACAACCTATAAGGCCCAAATCCAATTTCAAGCCCAATTAATTAACTTATAAAATTCCAAATTCCACAATTAATTAACCTAAGTGTAATTCACAATTAATTACCCAATTAACATTTCTAAAACATCAATTAGCCTAATTAATCATGCACTTTAACATCAAATAGTGTCCAACACAATTCAATCAAAATCAAACCCAATAAATGCTTTATTATTCTCGGTAATTAGGGGTTTTTTCTTTCCGATTCGGTTTCAATCCAATTGAATCCACAATCATCATTTCCCAAATCAATTCAACTCATCGAATGAATCAAAATCAAAAAATCACCATGAATTTCAAAAATCACATAGAATTCGGCCAAGCCACAATTTGGGGAAAATTTGTCCATTTCAAAATTCAATCCAATTAAACCTCAAATCAACTTTACCCTATTGTTTTAAGTCATCCAATGATCAAACAAACAAAAATTACCAAGACATTAGGGCTTATAATTTTCGGCCAAGCCTTCAATTGGGGAAAATTGATCCAATCCAATTTTCTTGAAATTGATCATGCACAACTTCAATTCAACCTCATTCAAGCATACTAAATCAAACAATTTAACCAATTGATGCTCAAATCGATTTTATCCAATTTTAAACCCTAAAAGTTTCATGCTTGATGTAAGCTCTGATACCATTTTTGTTTCTAATTAGGTCCCAAGATCATGAAATCAAGCAATGAAACAAGTGAATACAAATCAAAGGAGGTGCGGAATATACTCACATTGACCGGATCTTGCGACGCGAAGAAGACAACTCCTCCAAGAAGCTCGGCAGTGGCTCTTCTAGCTCGTGGACTGCTCAGTTTGGGCTCTGAACTCCTCCAAGAATTCGGCCATTGATGACTCCATGGAAGCTCCAAGCTTCAAGCTTCAAAAAACGGATTCCAAGCTCACAAGAACACTGCCCTAACACCTTAGGATGACTCATGGTGTGCTAGCACTATATTTTGCAACAAAATCATTCTATTGCTTCTCTCTTGAATTCGGTCAAACCAGAAATGGGAGGAGAAGAGAAGAAACGGCTCAAAGCCGAAAATGAGAAGAAGAGGGAAAAGAGAGAAAACGTAAAAGAGGAGAGGGAGAGAAAAGAAAAAGTGTATTTGGTTTATATTTCCAAAATAAAATTAAACCATTTACAAATTTTTTTACTTTCCAAAAAAAAGCAAAAGTCAAAAAGCAAAAGCCATCAATGCTTTTCAACTACCACATCACTATTCACATCAATCAATCAATCAAGTGACAAGTTGTCACATCACTCAAAATGACTAATGATTTGACGCTTGATGTGACTAGCGATTTGAAGCTCGATTTGACTTGCCTGCCTCATTCGAATTTGAAATGCGAATGCGCTCGCAAATAATCCCGGGCTCGGGTTCGCTAATTCCAAATTAACGAATTTTCCGTCGCGACGTAATTAAACTATTACGCCTAGCGAAATCATTATTCACGTCGCTAACGAATTAATTCTAAATTAATTCGTTCGCTCGAATTAAAATCTAATTTTAATTCCGCGTCCAAATCCAATTTCGCATAATATATCGAATTATTATTTTATCGATTAATTCTAAATTAATCGTTCTCTCTCTTTAATTAATATTTTATCCCAGATAAAATATCTCCGTAATTAATCCCAGATTAATTTTCTCTCTCATCTAATTAATCCCAGATTAATTAAAGTGCGAGTCATACGTCATCGGTGAATCTTCGGGAAGTGACCCATGAGATCCCCGGATATGTTGGCAGTAAATACGGTCGTCGGACTATCCGAACACGTAAGTACCTCGTACTACGTTTTTACCGATTTACAAGACAATGTTGGCTTCTAGCAAAGCGCCATGCCTACCAATTCTCGAGAAATCCTTATAGGAATATGCGATCTATATCAAGCGTAGTATACCGTAGTATTGTGTATGTCGAACCAGTATCGGAAGTTCATGTGCTAGGCCTGGGGCTGGAATTTTGTCTGCCCCGTACGAAGCACATATCGGATGTCTGGCAACTAGTCTCTTAATCAGATATACATGACCTGGTCATAATATCCCGATAGCTCGAGCATTAAGAGAACAAGTTTCGTATCCTATGTGACCATCATCTCCATATGACTGGAGTGATACTTCCGTCTTAACATCACACCCAACACACTATGATTCTCAATATACCCCCAGCATGGCGTACATAGAACTGGTTAAGCCCTGGACGACCTCAACCAAAGTATATTGATTGTCACAAGTATTAGCGGTGCAAGTCTCAGGTTAATACCAAATACACCTACGCTGATTGCAGACTCTCATAGACACATAGTCATACTACCAATGGGATTCCGCAGGGGTCTATCCAGAGCGAAGCAGTTTCCTGTACCATCGGTAAAACACAACCTCCTATCACACTTGCATGAGTATCTTATACCCAAATATATGAGAACTATCTTGTTGTGCCCTCACAATATGCACAAGTGTAATACTAGTCTCTTACGTATTTATCGATGTCCAATCTCGATAATACTCTGACTATGGATATTTAATGATTTATCCTTCGTGGACTGATATTGTCTCATATCATTCTCCGTCCAAGAACAAATCACAAGGACCTCCTATCATTTATACATCTAGGTGATCTAATCACAAATGATAAGTGCAATCTCCTTTGTCACATAGTTAATTTGTACAACAACACCGTGGTCTGTACAAATAGTGACGCTATGGTTATAATTGTCCAACAATCTCCCACTTGGCCTATAGCCAGTCACTCGAGTGTTTAACACCCGAACTATGTACGGCTGGCTCAAAATGCTGAGAAAAGGTTTTCATCAGCGGATTTGCATGATTATCGTCTGATGCAATTTATTCGATCATCACATCGCCACGATGTATGATCCGAACGAATCAGATGATTATCAAAGTAAGTATCTGGATCGTCGATGAGACCATTAATTCTTTAGCATGTGCTGACGCCTAGCTCAGCTGCTAATAGAACTATATTTAATCTAATTAGATTTATTATCGACCCAAATGGCTTTATTGCTGCCTCAGCAGCAGCAATAACCCGCATTTGTTGTTTATTCGGTAACAGTATCTTTCTTGGAAGATTTCTAGCTCACTGTACCGTTATTCTATCTTTTATAGTACTGTTGTTACGACTTATAGTCATTATCATGAAAGCCAAGCTTTCACCAATTATATTATGGGAATATCATTTCCAAGAAATGATATATCATCATTACTCAGTACATTCACTGTCAGTGCGCTCCCACTAACCTCCTTATACACACAAGAATTATTTTCGTTTTGTATTAAATCATAGACTATTATGATTACATCGAAACGACAATTCCAAGAACCTAATGATTGCTTCAATCCATTTATGGATCGAATAACCTGCCAAACCTAGTTTGCTTGTTATGGTTTGACAAAACCGTCAAGATGTTGTAAAGATATTGTAAACATCCTCCGAAAGGTTTCCGTTAAGGAAAGCGGTTTTGGCATTCAGCTGCCACATTTCATGAATGAAACATGCAGCATTAGCAAGCATTGTCGAAATGGATTTGCCGTGGCAACAGGTAAAAGGTTGAATCGTAATCGACACAATGTTGATAACGATACCTTTCCGTTGAAAGCCTAGCTTTATACGTTGGTATGTTGCCATCCATGTATGTATTCCTTGAAGACTTATAGTACCAGTAGACACAATGCCTTGTGGTACATCAACTAGTATCCAAACTTGGTTGATATACATGGAATCCACTTCGGAGTTTATGGCACTTTGCCATAACAGGGAGTCGATACCTTGTATCACTTCCTCATTTGTAGTCAGTTGGTATTCCTCAAAAGATTGACATCTTATAAGGTGAGATCAGAAACCCATACCCCAGGTTGTTTTCTGATTCTCTCCGACATATGTGGTTCTTGTGTATTCGAAGATTATTGGTAATAGTCTAATCCTTGATGAACTATTTATGTTCCATTAAGATTCGGTGCCAGGAATAGTATTACTTCGATTTTCATCGAGTTTTACTATCCTCCCACTTACCACTGCATATCGATATTCCTCTTAGGAAAACCGCATGGTGAGCAACAATCTAATTGTTCTCTCGTGAGTTGTATAAGTACAATACTTATGGTATCCCTAGGATAACCTACAATTGGCACTTATCCGATTTGGGTTTTAGTTTGGTATCAACCAAACATATGCCTAGCATCCAAATATTCAGGAATGAGAAACCTGTTTCTTTCCTGTTCATATCTAATATGATATCTGTGAAACATATTTATGGAACCTTATTCAAAATAAGTTCTGCACTATTTATGTGTATCCGTTGGAAGAAATGGTAGCTCAGAGCGACTCATGATTAACTTTATCATGTCCAACAAAATTTGGTCTCTCATTTCAGACACACCGTCAACCTAACGTGTTCCGGGAGGAGTCCTCATTGAAAGAATACTATACTCTTTCAAGTATACGAAAAACTTATGCTTAAGTATTTTCCATTACGGTCTTACCGTGACGGTTTAATACTTTAGCCGATCTGTTTGTCTATTTCATGTCGAGACTTTAACAGTTTCCGATTTTTGTTTCAAAAGAAACACATAACCATACGTGATGCCACATCCGTAAAGGTCACGAAATATTCAGATCCACATCTAGCCTACCTAGACATGGGCCCAATTGCTTCACTATGAACTAGGGCTAACAGATCGGTGGCACTAGCACTTTTACCAAGTAAATAGTGTTTTAGGCACTTTGCCCAATAAACTAGGTTCGTAGACTTTATTTGAATAGAATCAAATTAGTCCTAGTACCCACTCTTCAAAAGTGTGGATATACGATTCTTGTTTAATAGTGTCCCAGACAACAATGCCACATTCAAGTTTCAACCTGATCAAATCAGTTTGAGCTATAGTTTGTCATGTTATATGTGTGAGATTTATTTATATTCTAAATATAAATACTGTTATTCATATCTAATGTGTTTATCTCAATATCATCTTTATATAATAAAACATTTTAGTGTTCTAGAATATAAAGGTTATCCGCAACGGATTATACACTGATATAGAGATAATGTTTCTAGTCAAACTAGTTACATTATAACAGTTTCTTAATTTACGTACATACCCAAAAGGTAGTTCCTAAACTTAGGTATCTACGGTTAAAATAACGACTTTCGTCCCGTTTTCAATTCACAGATAAATCTCAATAGAATTCAGTATCCTGCTCATAGCAGATTCTGAACATCAGTACATATTTTATGTATCATACTAATTATCTAAAATCCAATTTTAATACTAGTTGTGAACATATTTATGACAAACATATTTGAAGTCAGAGCCTTGCTCGTTTCAATTCCTTCTTGGGATATGTCCTTTATCTTCCCAGAAGATTATAATGATTTTGCATTTGTCATTTTCACATTCCAGAAGCCTTTGGCCAAGCCTTGGCCGTTTGGAATATCGAAGTAAGATGCGCCTTGCGCTACTTGCTTTATTGCAAACTTTGCTTGTCTCATTGAGTATAGCCATTAACTCTCCAAGAGTTTACTATTGCAATAAAAGTACTTCTAAGATCTAATCTATGAAGATCTTTAATTTCAATATCATACTTTGAGAATCGAATCCTTAGTTCTGAAAAGAAATTAATTAGTCTATATGACAAGTATTATGGATTAAGCACTAAGGTTATCATTACATGAATATTCCAAATACCATGTTCCACTTATTTGCTTAACTCATGGCTTAGGCCTAATACGTTATTTTATCAAATAAAATAACTTATTATTTTTCCATGACCATCTTGAAATTATTCCCAATTTGAAAATTAAAGTCGTTTAAATACATTTTCCCCCAGGATTATGTTTTAAACACTAATCTTTCAATTATATCTTGATTCTAATAGTCCAACTATTTAATCAACGATTTGTGGTACTATATAGTATAATGATTATTATAGTCCAACTATACAATCAAATATAATTTAAATCAATTAACCTCAATTACATTGATTACTATAATCCAATTATAAAATCAACTGTAAATTGAAATTAATTAATTCAAATATATTGATTAATATAATCCAATTATATAATCAACTATAATACAGTCCAACTGTTAATTAAAACAACAATTTAAATATTAGTCCAACTAACATTTAATCTAACGACGAAATAAGCGTATGGCAAGTAATTAAACGAATATTGCAAATTCAATTCTTGCCTCCCACTATTTTTCGGCGAGCCTTTAACCCTCTGTCGAGTACTCAGGAAACCGTGTTTCCTAGTGGGCTAGGATCCCGTTAAATATCACACAATCTTGACTTTGGCCAACAAATTGTATGATAATTAACTAGGTAGATCTCTAAGATCAATTGGATCCAATCAAATTCCTAGATCCGGTAGGGGGACATCCAAGTCCGAAACATATATCTTATATATGCCAATACATCCAATGTATTACCTAACCTTTTTCCTCTGAATCAACTAAGCCTTGGCTTTGGCACAACAAACTTAGTGATCTCAATCAAGCGCGACCCATTGACCATGGAAAGCTTCTTAATCAATGTCGATGGACAAGAAGTGGTCTTGACTTTGGCCAACAAACCATGACTTGGACAAGACACTGATATGGAACAAAGCCTTCGTGATTCAAACAAATCCTCGACAGACAAAGGCCTTGACTTTGGCCAACAAACCAATGCCGTCTCGGATCTTGAGTGAGAATCACTCAATGGAAGGAAAGGCGCTTAATATTGAGCGAGAGATTTTCGCGTGCAAATTGGCAACCAATTTATTATCTTTGTTAAGGTCTCATCATCATACACCCTTAAACATGCATTCTAAACACATAATAAAGCGCATATGAAAAATAATAATGATATGCGGATGGATACTTTACATTGATCCTAGATCAAATCTCTCAATTTTCTCTCTCCCGCTAGCACATGTATTTACTTCTACTTCTACCCGTTACACTACACTTCTAAAGAAATCTCATTTACATTGAGGGGAATAGGTGAGAAGAGAATACAAAGAATATGGAGGTGATAAGGCTGGACATGCAGGTCCAATTAATAAATCAAATTTATTACAATTTCTAAAATTTCCCCACCCATCTAATATCCATCCGATATACATTATTCATGAATCGTAACCATGTATTCACACAAGCATGTTATCAATCAATCTAATCCAATTAATTAATCTGATAATTATTGATCATCCAATTTCAAACAACGATTTGATTTTGCTCGAGTCAAACTCGTTTTGCGAATAAGTACTAAAAGTATAAATTCTTGAATTAAATCAAACTACACATTAAATCCAATTCAATTTGTATTTAATACTAATTCACTATTTAATTCCAAATTAAATATTACACTTTTATTAACGAACCTTTACAACTTAAATTCCAAATTCAATCGTTACGGGTCTCAAAGCCCGATTAACATCCAATGTCTATTTAATTAAAGTCCAATGGGCTTTTAATTAATTTCTTTAAGGTGTGGACTTTTGGTCAACTCGGGTCAAACCCAATAACCAAAATCAAATCCGGGATTTACCCATAAGCCCATAAATCAATTTTGGCCCATTAGGCCCAATTAAATAATTAAGGTCCATTAAGTCATAATTGGACTTTATGGATGCGGTTTTGGGCCGAATTGGATCCAATCAAATTGGCCTAAACCTAACTTGGTACAACCAAGCCCAAAAGCCCAATTACAACCTATAAGGCCCAAATCCAATTTCAAGCCCAATTAATTAACTTATAAAATTCGAAATTCCACAATTAATTAACCTAAGTGTAATACACAATTAATTACCCATTAACATTTCTAAAACATCAATTAGCCTAATTAATCATGCACTTTAACATCAAATAGTGTCCAACAAAATTCAATCAAAATCAAACCCAATACATGCTTTATTATTCTCGACAATTAGGGGTTTTTTCTTTCCGATTTGGTTTCAATCCAATTGAATCCACAATCATCATTTCCCAAATCAATTCAACTCATCCAATGAATCAAAATCAAAAAATCACAATGAATTTCAAAAATCACATAGAATTCGGCCAAGCCACAATTTGGGGAAAATTTGTCCATTTCAAAATTCAATCCAATAAAACCTCAAATCAACTTTACCATATTGGTTTAAGTCATCCAATGATCAAACAAACAAAAATTACCAAGACATTAGGGCTTATTAATTTTCGGCCAAGCCTTCAATTTGGGGGAAAATTGATCCAATCCAATTTTCTTGAAATTGATCATGCACAACTTCAATTCAACCTCATTCAAGCATACTAAATCAAACAATTTAACCAATTGATGCTCAAATCGATTTTACCCAATTTTAAACCCTAAAAGTTTCATGCTTGATGTAAGATTTGATACCATTGTTGGTTTCTAATTAGGTCCCAAGATCATGAAATCAAGCAATGAAATAAGTGAATACACATCAAAGGAGGTGCGGAATATACTCACATTGACCGGATCTTGCGACGCGAAGAAGACAACTCCTCCAAGAAGCTCGGCAGTGGCTCTTTTAGCTCGTGGACTGCTCGGTTTGGGCTGTGAAACTCCTCCAAGAATTCGGTCATTGATGACTCCATGGAAGCTCCAAGCTTCAAACTTCAAAAAATGGATTCCAAGCTCACAAGAACATTGCCCTAACACCTTAGGATGACTCATGGTGTGCTAGCACTATATTTTGCAACAAAGTCATTCTCTTGCTTCTCTCTTAAATTCAGTCAAACCATAAATTGGAGAGGAAGAAACGGCTCAAAGCCGAAAATGAGAAGAAGAGGGAAAGGAGAGAAAACGTAAAAGAGGAGAGGGAGAGAAAAAAAAAGTGTATTTGGTTTTTATATTTCCAAAATAAAATTAAACCATTTACTAAATTCTTTTTACTTTCCAAAAAAGCAAAAGTCAAAAGCAAAAGCCATCAATGCTTTTCAACTACCACATCACTATTCACATCAATCAATCAATCAAGTGACAAGTTGTCACATCACTCAAAGTGACTAATGATTTGACGCTTGATATGACTAGCGATTGACGCTCGATTTGACTTGTGTGCCGCATTCGAATTCGAAATGCGAATGCGCTCGCAAAATCCCGGGCTCGAGTTCGCTAATTCAAAATTAAATTAATTTTTTCGTCGCGACGTAATTAAATGATTACACCTAGCGAAATCACTATTCACATCGCTAACGAATTAATTCTAAATTAATTCGTTCGCCGAATTAAAATCTAATTTTAATTCCGCGTCGAAATCCAATTCCGCATAATATATCGAATATATTATTTTATCGATTAATTCTAATTAATCGTTCTCTCTCTTTAATTAATATTTTATTCCAGATAAAATATCTCCGTAATTAATCCCAGATTAATTTTCTCTCTCATCTAATTAATCCCAGATTAATTAAAGTGCCAGTCATATGTCATCGGTGAATCTTCGGGAAGTGACCCATGAGATCCCCGGATATGTTGGTAGTAAATACGATCGTCGGACTATCCGAACACGTAAGTACCTCGTACTACGTTTTTACCGATTTACAAGACAAGGTTGGCTTCTAGCAAAGCGCCATGCCTACCCAATTCTCCAGAAATATCCTTATAGGAATATGTGATCTATATCAAGCGTAGTATACCATAGTATTGTGTATGTCGATCCAGTATCGGATGTTCACGTGCTAGGCCTGGGGCTGGAATTATGTCTGCCCCGTACGAAGCACATATCGGATGTCTGGCAACTAGTCTCTTTAATCGGATATACATGACCTAGTCATAATATCCCGATAGCTCGAGCATTTAAGAGAACATGTTCCGTATCTTATGTGACCATCATCTCCATATGACTGGAGTGATACTTCCGTCTTAACATCACACCCAACACACTACGATTCTCAATATACCCAGCATTGGCGTACACAGAACTGGTTAAAGCCCTGGACGACCATAACCAAAGTATATTGATTGTCGCAAGTATTAGCGGTGCAAGTCTCAGGTTAAGACCAAATACACCTACCCTGATTGTAGTCTCCCATAGACATAGTCATACTACCAATGGGATTCCGCAGGGGTCTATCCAGAGCGAAGCTGTTTCTCGTACCATCGGTAAAACACAACCTCCTATCACACTTGCATGAGTATCCTATACCCAAATATATGAGAACTATGATGTTGTGCCCTCACAACGGGCACAAGTGTAATACTAGTCTTTTACGTATTTATCGATGTCCAATCTCCATAATACTCTGACTAGGGATATTTAATGATTTATCCTTTGTGGACTGATACTGTCTCATATCATTCTCTGTCCAGGAACAAATCACAGGAACCTCCTATCATTTATACATCTAGGTGATCTAATTACAAATGATAAGAGTGCAATCTCATTTGTCACATAGTTAATTTGTACAACAACACCGTGATCTGTACAAATAGTGACGCTATGGGTCATAATTGTCCAACACAATTGGATTGGATCCAAATTGGGCCTAAATCATTCCATTAAGTCCAAATAGAACAAATGGGCCTTTTATGTTTAATTAGGCCTAATGGGCCTAAATTGGTTTCTTGGGAAATAGGGTGATTCCTTAATTGGGCTTTGGTATTTGGGTTTGACCCATATTGACCAAAGTCCATGCCTTAAGAAATTAATTGAAATCCCATTGGACTTTAATTAAACGACATTGGATGTTAATTGGGCTTTGAGACCCATTTAGATTAGATTTGGAATCTAAGTCGTAAAGGCGCATTAAAAAGTGTAGTTATTTAATTTGGAATTAAATATAGAATTAGTATTGAATACAAATTAAATTAGATTTAAATTGTAGTTCGATATAATTCAAGAATTCGTACTTCGAGTACTTATTCTTAAATGAGTGGACTCGCGCAAATCAAATCGTTGTTTGAACATTGGATGATCACTTTATTCAAAGATTAATTAATTGGATTAGATTGATTGAATAACATGCTTTGTGTGAATACATGGATGTGTTGAATGAATAATGTATATCGGATGGTTATTAGAAGGGAAAAGGCAATTTGGAAATTGTTGTAAATTTAGAATTTATTAAATTGGACCTGCGTGTCCAGCCTTATCTCTCGATTCTTTGTAATTCTCTTCTCACCTAATTCCCCTCAATGTTAATGAGGTTTCTTTATTGTATTATGTAATTGGGTAGAAGTTAGAATAGTGCTAGCCGGGGAGAGGAAAATGAGTGATTTATTCTAGGAACAATCTGTGAGATATCCATCCGCATATCATTATTAATTTATTTTCCACGCCTTATTATGCTCTTAGAATGCATGCTTAAGGGTGTATGATGAGACCTAACAAAGATAATAAATTGGTTTCCAATTTACGCGAAAAACCCTCAATAAATATTAAGCGTTTTCCTTCCATTGAGTGATTCTTACTCAAGATCCAAGATTGGCACTGGTTTGTTGGCCAAAGTCAAGACCTTTGACCATCGCGGATGTGTTTGAATCATGAAGGCTTTGTTCCATATCGTATGTCTTGTCCAAGTTGTGATTTGTTGGCCAAAGTCAAGATCACTTCTTGTCAATAGACATCGATTATGAAGCTTTCCAAAGTCAATGGGTTCCGCGTAACTGGAATCATTAAGCTTGTTGTGCCAAAGCCAAGGCTTAGTTGATTCAGAGGAAATGGTTAGGAAAATATATTGGATATATTGACATATATATTGTATATATATTTCGGACTTGGAGGTCCACCTACCGGATCTAGGAATTGGATGAGATCCAATTGATCTTAGAGATCTACCTAGTTAAATATCATACAGCTTGTTGGCCAAAGTCAAGGTTGTGTGTTATTTAACGGGATCCTAGCCCACTAGGAAACTAGGTTTCCCGAGTACTCAACAGAGTTAGAGGCTCGCCGAAAATAGTGGGAGGCTAGTATTGAATTTGTAATTTCGTTCAAATACTTAGCTTTACGCGCTTTCAAATTATTTCGTCAATTATTTTTATTAGTTGGACTAATATATTATTATTTTTCTTGTAACAGTTAGACTGTACCCATACATCGTTAATCGAATAGTTGGACTATTGCGGTTAAGATGACAGGAAAGTTAAGCATTAGGGATATTGTCATGGGCGATAATGTCTTTAATGACACAAACTTTCAAGACTGGGATATGAATCTCAGAATTGTTCTGGGATCCGAGAAGTTACACTACACTATAGAGAGACCTCTTGGGCCTAAGCCCCGACCTGATCAGTTGCTTGAGCTAGAGCTTTGGAAGACTCATAGTGATGACAACACGACCGCTCAATCGGTAATGCTTGCTGCTATGACTCCGTAATTATGTCTTCAAAACAAGGGATTGGATCCTTATGAGATGATGGCGAAGTTATATGATCTTCACCGATCTAATCTTAGATCGTAAAGATATGAGTTGCAGAAGAAGCTCTTCCACGCTCGCATGTCAGAGGTACGTCTGTTGAGCACCATGTGTCACAGATGATTGCTGACATTGAGCAGCTTTGACAGATGAGCATCGTCTTCGAGGCTGAGACTTCAGTGGATTTAATCCTGCAGTCTCTCCCCGACACTTGGAGTGGGTTCATCATGAACTACAACATGTTGAACCAAGACCAAACTCTTAGAGAGTTGATGTCCATTCTGCGTGAATCAGAAAAGAGCTTCTTAAGGGCAAGAAGCGCGAGGCGCATTTTGCTACAACATCTCAGACTCTGAGGGCTTGGCCCAAGGCGACTGGAGGTGTAAAGAAGAAGAAGAAGAAGAAGAAAGGCAAGGCCAAATCGTCAAAACCTTCTGGGAAGGGCAAGGACAAATCCCAAGATGTATGTCTGCAGTGCGGGAAGCGGGGTCACTGGAAGCGTGACTGCCGTGAGTACAAGGCACACATGAAGGAAATCAAAGCGGGCAAGACACCAGCTTCATGTATGTTTGTTATAGAAATAAACATGTCTACTACTAGTTTTAAAAATTGGATTTTTGATTCTGGTTGTGGTACTCATATATTACTGATGTACAGGATCTGCAGATTAGCAGGAGACTGGCCTCAGGAGAGATTGCCCTCCGCGTTGGAAATGGGACACGAGTCGCCGTTTTGGCCGTTGGCACTTTTGTTTTGGAACTGCCCTTGGGGCATGTACTTAAACTATCAGACTGTTATTATGTACCTAGTTTGACTAGGAATATTATTTATGTATCTATGTTAGCCCAATATTGGTACACTTTTGTATTTAGAAACACTGGGTGTTTTATGTATAAAATGATATGGAAATTTGCACTGCTGATGTAAATAATGGTCTATATATTTTGAATATGAATCAATCTCAAACATATAATGTAACAAAAAAAGGCTTAAAGTAAGTAACAAAGATGAAACTTATATGTGGCATTGTCGTCTGAGACACATAAACAAGACATATATCCACACTTTCGAAGAGTGGGTACTTGGACGGATTTGATCCAAATTCATATGACGTCTGTGAATCTTATTTATTAGGCAAGATGCCTAAATCACCTTTTAGTGGTAAATGTGCACGTGCCACCGAACTGTTAGCCCTCGTTCATAGTGACGTATATGGGCCCATGTCTAGCCAGGCTAGAGGTGGATATGAATACTTCGTAACCTTTACGGATGATGCATCACGTTATGGTTATGTGTATCTTATGCGACACAAGTCGGAAACCTTTGAGAAATTCAAAGAGTTTCGACACAAAGTAGAAAAACAGGCCGGCAAAAGTATTAAGACATTACGGTCGGACCGTGGTGGCGAATACTTAAGCAATGAGTTTCTTGATTACTTGAAAGAATATTGTATTCTTTCGCAGTGGACTCCTCCAGGAACACCGCAATTAAACGGTGTGTCCGAACGGAGAAACTGAACTTTGTTAGACATGGTAAGATCTATAATGAGTCGCACAGAGCTACCTATTTCCTTCTGGGGATATGCATTGAATAGTGCAATCCTTATTTTGAATAAGGTTCCGTCAATGTCTGTTCAACAGGCTCCGTATGAAATATGGACAGGAAAGAAACCGTGTTTCTTATTCTTGAAGATTTGGGGTTGCTGGGCATACGTCAAACGTTTGGAAGGTACCAACTAGAACCCAAATCGGATAAATGCCTATTTGTAGGATATCCTAGGGAAACCAAAGGATATTACTTCTATCACCCACAAGAGAACAAAGTATTTGTTGCTCTACATACGGTTTTCCTTGAGAAAGAATTCCTAAATGCAGTGATAAGTGGGAGGAAAGTAGAACTCGATGAAAATCAGAGTGATACTGTTCCTGGCACAGAATCCTTAATGGAACATGAACAGTCCATCAGGGATGAGACATCACCATAATCTTCGAATACACAATGACCGCGTAGGTCAGAGAGAGTCAGAAAACAACCTGAGAGGTATGGGTTTCTGATCTCACCTCATATGGATATTAATCTTATTGAGGAAGATGAGCCGGCTACGTATGAGGAATTGATACAAGGTATCGACTCCGGTTTATGGCAAGATGCCATGAATTCCGAAATGGATTCCATGTACACCAACCAAGTTTGGACACTGGTTGATGCACCAAAAGGCGTAAAATCTATTGGGTGCAAATGGATCTTCAAGAAGAAGACTGACATGGATGCTAACGTACAAACGTACAAAGCTAGGCTTGTAGTTAAAGGGTATCGTCAACGACATGGTGTCGATTACAATGAAACTTTTTCACCTGTTTCCATGATTAAATCCATTCGGATAATGCTTGTTATTGCTGCATATTTTGATTACGAGATATGACAGATGGACGTCAAAACCGCTTTCCTTAACAGAAACCTTTTGGAGGATGTTTATATGCAACAGCCTGACAGTTTTGTCGTACCAAAACTTGCAAACAAGGTTTGTAAGTTAAATCGATCGATTTATGGATTAAAGCAAGCATCGCGTTCTTGGAACCAATGTTTTGATGAGATCATAAAAGAATATGATTTCGTTCAAAACGAGGATGATCCTTGTGTATATAAGAAGGTTAGTGGGAGTGCACTGACATTCATTGTCCTTTACGTTGATGATGTATTGCTTATTGGCAATGACATTCCCATTTAACATCGGTGAAAGCTTGGCTTTCATTAAAATTCTCCATGAAAGATCTGAGAGAAGCAGCCTTTATTCTAGGAATAAAGATCTACCGAGATAGATCTAGAAAGCTGCTTGGACTCTCCCAGAGCACGTACATTGACAAAGTGTTGAAGAGATTCAACATGGATCAGTCCAAGAGGGGACTGTTGCCAGTGTCACATGGCGTCACTCTATCTAAGGACATGTGTCCTAAAACTCAAGATGAGAGAGACAGCATGAGTCGGATACCATTCGCCTCGGTAGTCGGATCGATCATGTATGCTATGATATGTACGCGACCTGATGTATCGTATGTTTTGAGCATGTGTAGTCGCTATCAGGCCGATCCATGTGAAGGTCACTGGATGACGGTTAAGAATATCTTTAAGTATCTTAGACGAACTAAGGATGCTTTCTTAATCTATGGAGATGGAGAACTTGAGGTAACTGGGTATACCGATGCAAGTTTCCAAACCGATAAAGACGACTGTAAGTCGCAATCCGGGTACGTATTTTGTTTGAATAATGGAGCAGTAAACTGGAAATCTTGCAAGCAAGAGACTGTTGTCGATTCAACAACAGAAGCAGAGTATATTGCTGCAGCTGAAACAGCAAAAGAGGCAGTTTGGATCCATAAATTCCAAATTGGATTAGGAGTAGTTCCTTTAGAAGCTGAGCTCGTTCCATTGTATTGTGACAATAACGGAGCTATAGCGCAGGCTAAGGAACCGCGATCTCATCAAAGATCCAAACATGTTCTTCGACATTTCCATCTGATTCGTGAGATCATACATCGTGGCGATGTGAAGATCGAGAATGTCACATCAGAGGACAACATTGCAGATCCGCTGACGAAAGCTATTTCTAACAAAAGTTTGAGTGACATGTACATAATTCAGGTATTAGATGCTTGAGTGACTGGCTATAGGCCAAGTGGGAGATTGTTAGACAATTATGACCCATAGCGTCACTATTTGTAAAAGACATTATGGTTTTTGTACAAATTAACTATGTAGCAATGGAAATTGCATTTTATCATTTTGTAATTTGATTACTTAAATATATAAATGATAAAAGTCCTTATGATTAGTTCCGGATTATAAGATATGAGACATTATCAATCCATAACGGTTTAATCATTAAATATCCATGGTCGTAGTATTATCGAGACTAGACATCGATAATGTGGAATAGACTAGTATTGCACTTGTGCGTGTTATGGAAGCGTAACGACATAGTTCTCATATATTTAA
Source organism: Zanthoxylum bungeanum (assembly GCA_019454045.1). Taxonomy (NCBI): domain Eukaryota; kingdom Viridiplantae; phylum Streptophyta; class Magnoliopsida; order Sapindales; family Rutaceae; genus Zanthoxylum; species Zanthoxylum bungeanum. Next base: position 360 of record SKCR01027363.1, on the reverse strand, counting down.
GTATTTGATACTTATGCAAGTGTGATAGGAGGTTGTGTTTACCGATGGTACGGAAACAGTTTCGATCTGGATAAACCCCGCAGAATCTCATTGGTAGTATGACTATGTGTCTATGGGAATCCGCATCAGGGTAGGTGTATTTGGTCTTAACCTGAGACTTGCATCGCTAGTACTTGCGACAATCAATACGCTTTGGTTTTGGTCGTCCAGGACTTTAACAGGTTTTGTGTACGCCTCTTCTGGGTTTATTGAGAATCGTAGTGTATTGGGTGTGATGACAAGACGGAAATATGACTTCAGTTATATGGAGATGATGATCACGCATGGATACAGAACTAGTACTCTAATTGGTTGCAACCA
>SKCR01027362.1:0-119603 GCA_019454045.1 Zanthoxylum bungeanum | reverse complement strand
TGTGACAACATGTCACTGTTGATTGATGTTGGTAGTTGGAAGGCATTGATTGTTTTTGCCTTTTTGACTTTTGGAAATTTGAAAATGGTTTTGGTATTTGATTTTTGGAAAATAAAAAAACAATATACATAACACATTTTTCTTCTCTCTTTCTTCTCCCTACCTCTCGGCCTTGGGCCATCTTCTTACTCAAAATTTCTGGTTTTGCCGGGAAATGAAGGAGAAGCTTATGAAGATTTACGGCAAAATTTTCAGAGTGCTAGCACGCTTTAGGAGTCTTGCGAATGTGATAGGGAACCGCACCCGTGGGCTTGGAATACACATCACAAGCTTGGAGCTTGATGGAGATCCATGGCCGTTTTTGGAGCACAAAAACCAGTAAATGCCGAGAACAATATGGACTCAAAGCTTGAATAATTTTGTCGTTCCTCGCATTACCTCAAACGATCGTTGTAAGTATGATTCCGCCATACTTTTACGAGTATTCACATATTGTTTCATTGCTTGAAATTGATCCTTGGGACCTTAGAGAAACCAAACATTCTTGTCCATCGACATCGATTACGAAGCTTTCCAAAGTCAATGGGTCACGGTTAACTGGAATCATTAAGTTTGTTGTGCCAAAGCCAAGGCTTAATTGATTCAGAGGAAAAAGTTAGGCAATATATTGGATATATTGGCATATATTAGATATGTGTTTCGGATTTGGATGTCCACCTACTGGATCTAGGATTGGATGAGATCCAATTGATCTTAGAAATCTACCTAGTTAAATATCATACAGCTTGTTGGCCAAAGTCAAGGTTGTGTGTTATTTAACGGGATCCTAGCCCACTAGGAAACAAGGTTTCCCGAGTACTCAACAGATGGTTAGAGGCTCGCCGAAAAACAGTTGGAGGCAAGTATTTAATTTACAATTTCGTTTAGATACTTGCCAATACGCGCTCATTTCAATTTTCGTCATTACTCGAATAAATATATTAGTTGGACTAATATTTAATCGTTGTTTTAATTAAACAATTAGACTGTATTCAAACTATTTCAAAAATAGTTGATTAAATAATTGGATTATAGTAATCAATATTTGAATTTAACCAATCAAATTATAGTTGTTTATATAGTTAGACTATAGATCATTATATTAAATAATACCTGAAATCGTTGATTGAATAGTTGGACTATAGCAATCAAGATAACTGAAAGATTATTGTTTAAAATATAATCCTGGGAGAAAATGTTTTTAACGGCTTTAATTTTCAAATTGGGAATAGAACCTCAGGATAGTCCTGAGAACTAAGAAGTTATTCTATTTGATAGCACAACCTTTTGGGCCTAAGCCCGGAGTTGAGCAAATAGTAGAACATGATCTTTGGAAGATTCATGTGATTATAACTTTAGTGCTCAATCCTTTATGCTTAATGCAATGACTCTTTAATTCCGTCGTCAGAATTAAGGATTAGATCCTTGTACCATGATGATGAAATTAAAGATCTTCATAGATCTATTCTTAGATCTTAGAAGTACAAATTGCATAAGAAGCTCTTTCGCTCGTGTATGTCAGAGGGTACATCTGTCGAGTACTAGGTGTTGCAGATGATTGCTGACATTGATCAGCTAGGTTAGCTGGGCATTACCTACGTGGCCGAGACTACTAAAGATTTGATCTTATAGTCTATACCCGAAAACTAGGGCAGGTTCATTATGAACCAAGAGTAAACTCTTGGAGAGTTAATGGTTATGCTCAAGGAGGCAGAGCCAGAGCTTCTAAAAGGGGAAAATGCAAAATCATCACAGTCTTCTAGGAAGACAAAATGACATATCCCAAGATGTCTGCCTAAACTGTGGCAAACGGGGTCACTGGATGCGTGACTGCCGTATGGACAAGGCAGACATGAAGGAAGTAAAGACGGAGCAAGGCTCCGACTTCAAGTATGTTTGTCATAAACATGTTCACTACTAGTTTCAAAATTGGACTTTGATACTAGATGTGGTACATAAAATATATACTGATGTGTGAAATCTGCTGATTAGCAGGATACTGACTTCAGTTGAGATTTACCTGCGAATCAGAAACGGGACGAGAGTCGCTGTTTTAACCGTAGAAACCTAAGTTTAGGAACTACCCTTCGGGTAAGTACTTAAATTAGGAAACTGTTAAAATGTACCTAGTTTGACTAGAAACATTATCTTTATATCAGAGTTTAATCGTTGTGGATATACCTTTATATTCTAGAACACTAAATTGTTTTATTTTATAAAGATGATATTGAGATAAACACATAGATGTGAATAACAGTATTTATTTTGAATATAAATGAATCTCAAACGTATGACATGACAAACAAATAGCTCAATTTGAATTAATCAGATGAGACTTATTTGTGGCATTGTTGTATGGGACACATTAAACAAGACTCGTATATCCACACTTTTGAAGAGTTGGTACTATGACATATTTGATTCTATTCAAATGATGTCTACGAATCTAGTTTATTAGGCAAAGTGCCTAAAACATATTTTACTTGGTAAATGTGCAAGTGCCATCGAGTTGTTAGCCCTTGTTCATAGTGACGTAAGTGGGCCTATATCTAGCTAGGCTAGAGGTGGATATGAATACTTCGTAACCTTACGGATGTGGCATCGCGTTATGGTTATGTGTTTCTTTTGAAACACGAATCAGAAACTTTTGATTAAATTCAAAGAGTTTCGACACGAAATAGATAACAGATTGGCAAGAGATTAAAACATCACGATTGGACCGTGATGAAAATACTTAAGCAATAAGTTTATCGACTATTTGAAAGAGTGCAGTATTCTTTCATTGTGGACTCCTCCCGGAACACCTCAATTGAGCGGTGTGTCCCAAGGGAGAAACCAATTTGGTTGGACATGATAAGGTTAATTATGAGTCGCTCTGAGCTACCATTTTCCTTCTAGGGATGCATTTATCAATGCAAAACTTATTTTGAATAAGGTTCGATAAAAATCTGTTAGACAGACTTCATATTGGATATGAACAGGAAAGAAACAGGGTTTTCTCATTCCTGATGATTTGGGAATGCTAGACATACGTTTGGATGATACCAAACGAAAACCCAAATCGGATAAGTGCCTATTTGTAGGTTATCCTAGGATAACCAAAGTATAATACTTATACAACTCACGAGAGAATAATGTAATTGTTGCTCTCCATGCGGTTTTCCTAAGGGAATACCTATATGCAGTGGTAAGTGGGAGGAAAGTAAAACTCGATGAAAATCAGAGTAATACTGTTCCAGGCACCGATTCTTTAACGGAACATAAATAGTCATCAAGGATGAAACTGTACCAATAATCTTCGAATACACAAGAACCGGTTAAATCGGAGAGAGTCAGAAAAAACCTGGGAGGTATGGTTTCTGATCTCACCTCATTTATATGTCAATCTTATGAGGAAGACAAACCGACTACGTATGAGGAAATGATACAAGATATCGACCCCTATTATGGCAAAGTGCCATGATGTCCGAAATGAATTCCATGTATAACAACTAAGTTTGGACACTAGTTGATGTACCGGAAGGCATTGTGCTTATTGGAACTATATAAGTCTTCAAGGAAGACATACATGGATGACAACATACTAACGTACAAATCTAGGCTTGTAGCGAAAAGGTATCATTATCAACATTGTGTCGATTACGACGAAAACTTTTAATCGTTGCCATGGTTAAATCCATTTGGATAATGCTTGCTAATGCTGCATCTTTCATTTATGAAATATGGCATCTGAACGTCAAAATCGCTTTCCTTAAACGGAAACCTTTTGGAGGATGTTTACAACATCCTGACGGTTTTGTCGTACCAAAATAAGCAAACAAGGTTTGTAGGTTATTCGATCCATTTATGGATTGAAGCAATCATTGCGTTCTTGGAACTATGTCGTTTTGATGTAATCATAATGGTATATGATTTAATTCAAAAAGAATATGATTCTTGTGTATATAATAGGGTTAGTAGGAGCGCACTGAAAGTGATCGTCCTATAAAATGATGACATATCATTTCTTGGAAATGACATTCCCATAATACAATCGGTGAAAGCTTGGCTTTCATGAAAATTCTCCGTAGAATACTTGGGAGAGACAAACTTTATTCTAGGAATAAAGATCTACTGGGATAGATCTAAAAGTTGTTAACACTCTCCGAGAACTCGTACATTGAAATATATGTATGCGACCTGGTGTCTCATATGCTTTGAGCACATGGAGTCACAATCAGGCCAATCCAAGTGATAGTCACTGGATTGATGTTAAGAACATCCTTACGTATCTTAGATGATCTAAGGATGCTGTCTTATACTATGGAGAAGGAGAACTTGAAGTGACTAGGTTCACCATTGCAAGTTCCTAACCGATAAAAAAACGACTATAAGTCGTAATAAAGGTACTTGGGTGTGATGTCAAGATGAAAGTATCACTCCAGTCATAGTGGAGATGATGATCACGTAGGATACGGAACTGATGCTCTTATATGCTGCAGATATCGGGATAATATGACTAGGTCATGTTTATCCGATTATAGAGACTAGTTACCGAGAGAGATCTGATATGTGCTTCGTACGGGGCAGACATAATTCCAGCCCCAGGCCTAGCACGTGACATCCGATACTGGATCGCAATACGCAATACTACGTATACTACGCCTAATATAGATTACATATTCCTTTAAGAATATTTCTGGAGAATTGGGTAGGCACGGTGTTTTGCTAGAAGCCAACCATGTTTTGTAAATCGGTAAAAACGTAGTACTAGGTACGTACGTGTTCGGATAGTCCGATGACCAGATTTACTGCCAACATATCCGGGGATCTCATGGGTCGCTTCCCGAAGATTCACCGATGACGTATGACTCGAACATAATTAATCTAGGATTAATTATAAGAAAGAGAAAATTAATCTAGGATTAATTAAGGAGATATTTTATCTAGGATAAAATATTATTTAAAGAGAGAGAACGATTAATGTGGAATTAATCGATAAATTAATAAATTCGATATATTAATTTAAATTAGATTTCGACGCGGAATTGAAATTGGATTTTAATTCGGACGAACGAGTTAATTTAGAATTAATTCGCTAGCGACGTGAATAGTAATTTTGCTAGGCATAATTATTTAATTAAATTTGATTAATTACGTCGCAACGGAAAACTCGTTAATCGGAATTAGCGAACCCGAGCCCGGGAGTGTTTGCGGGACCACTCGCATTTAGAATCAAGTGGGGCCCATAAGTCACATCACGCGTCACATCACTAGTCAACTTTATCACTTTAATGTGATGTAAGTTGTTGATTGATGGTTGAGTGTGGAACACACTAAAGTGATGGCTTGAAAGACATTTACCATTTTTTTTTATTATTTTGGTATTTGACTTTCATTTTGTGTATTAGATTACACAACAACCAACAAAACACTCATCTCTATCTCTCTTCTCTCCCATTCGGCCAAGGTGTCATTTTTCCTCTCAAGTTCTTGGCTTGGCGAGAGAACAACAAGAAGCTAAGGGAAATTTTATGGCAAAATTTCCAAGTGCTAGCACACCAAAGGGGTCAAACAAAGGTGATAGGGAAACCCATTCATGAGCATGGAATCTCAAATCAAGCTTGGAGCTTGGAAGACATCCATGGAGGAGCATGACCGAAACTTCAAGGAGCACAAAAGGGCTTGGCCGAGAGCTTCAAGAAATTTTTGTTGTTCTTCGCATCACAAATCCGATCAAAGTGAGTATTCCGTAACTTTACTTGTTGTATTCGCACATTTCATAGCCTAATTTGATCTTGGGATAACCTAGAAAACCCAACATTATACGAGTCTCCGAAGACTCATGTCTCACTAGGATATACCATCGGACCAAGTCTCGATATACGACATGTACTGGTCTCAGCGGATTTTACTAACCGACCTGTGTCCGTAAATCTTGACCAGGTACTTTATTTAAGAATATACAACTTATAGTGACGCTTTCTAATTGTTGGACAATTATGACCCATAGCATCACTATTTGTACAGAACATGGTGTTGTTGTACAAATTAACTATGTGACAAAGGAAATTGCTCTTTTATAATTTGTAATTGGATTACTGGGATATATAAATAATAAAAGTGCATATGATTAGTACCAGATTAATAAGATATGAGACATTATTAATCCACATGAGGTTTAATCATTAAATATCCCTAATCGTAGTATTATCGAGACTGGACATCGATAATGCGGAATAGGCTAGTATTACACTTGTGCGTGTTATGGAAGCATAACGACATAGTTCTCGTATATTTGGGTATTGGATACTAATGCAAATGTTAATATGAGGTTCTGTTTACCGATGGTACGGAAACAACTTTGCTCTCGATAGACCCCTTGGAATCCCATTGGTAGTATGACTATGTGTCATGGGAATCCGAATCAGGGTAGGTGTATTTGGTCTTAACCTGAGACTTGCATCGCTAATACTTGCTACAATCAATATACTTTGATTTTGGTCGTCCGGGGCTTTAACAGGTTCCTTGTACGCCTCTTCTGGGTATACTGAGAATCGTAGTGTATTGGGTGTGATGTCAAGACGAAAGTATCACTTCAGTCATATAGAGATGATGATCACGCATGGAAACAAAACTGGTACTCTAAGTGCTATAGCCATCGGGGAAGTATGACTAGGTCATGATTTCTGATCATAAAGAGACTAGTTGCTAGTGATTCGATATATGCTTCGTACGGGGCAGACACAACTCCAGCCTCAGGCCTAGCATGTGACATCTGATACTGGATCGTAATGCGCAATACTTCGTATACTAAGCCTGACAAAGATCATGTATTCCGTAGAAGAATATTTCTGGATAATTGGGTAGACACAGTGCTTTGCTTGAAACCAACCATGTCTTGTAAATCGGTAAGAATGTGGTACTGGGTACGCACGTGTTCGGATAGTCAGATGACCGTATTTACTGCCAACATATCCAGGGATCTCTTGGGTCGCATCCCAAAGATTCATCGATGATATTTGACTCGAACAATATTAATATGGGATTAATTAAGAGAGAGAGAATTAATCTGGGATTAATTACGACAAGAATTAATCTGGGATTAATTATCAGAGAAAGAATTAATCTGGGATTAATTGCGTTAATTATCAGAGAAAGAATTAATCTGGGATTAATTGCGTCGAGAATTTATCTGGGATTAAATTCGTCGAGAGGAGAGAACGCGATTAATTTGGAATTAATCGGCAAAGTAAATTTAATGGTGAAATTGGATTTTACTATTTAATTTATTTAATTTGGCTAAAATAATATATTAGATATATTAATTGAAATCAGATTTCATAGCGGAATTAAAATTGAATTTTAATTCGGGCGAACGAATTAATTGAGAATTAATTCGTAAGCGACTTTCGTAATAATTTTGCTGGGCATTATTATTTAATTAAATTAGATTTAATTGCGTCGCGACGAAAATTTCGTTTAATCGGATTAAACGAATCCGAGCCCGAAGTGTGTTGAGCGAGCCCACTTGAATTTTGAATTTAAAGTGGGGCTCACTTCACTTACATCATTAGTCACCTTGGTGATAGAAGTGGATGATGAGTTTTGGTGGAAACTTGTAAAACACTATTTCCCTTTCGAAAAAGAAAAATACAATTAATGAATTTTAAAAAAAATCTTTATTTGCTCTCTCTCCTTGGTCGAAATGCCACTGACTTGTCTTCTTAAAATGCCGAAAAGAAAAGCAATTGATTTATTATTTTTGAATTGGCCAAATGGCCTCTGAATGAAAAATAAAAACAATTGCTCTCTGTGCTTTTGAATTGGCCGATTTGGCTTTCTCCTTTAAGAAAGGCCGAATGGCCACTGAGGTGAAGATAGGCCGAATGGCCACAGACTTGGCCTCTGTTTTTTAAAAGCCAATGGCCGATTGCTCCTCTCTCTCTTGGACAAAATTTGCTTCTCCTTGGGAAATAAAATTTGTTCCTTTTATTCTTGCTAGCACATATTGGAGTCAAATAAAGGTGATAGGGATACTCACCCATGAGCTTGGGAGCTTCAACATCCATGAAAAGTTTTGAAAGTCAAAGCCGATCAATGTAAGTTAATTCCGCAAACTTCTTGATTTATTCACACACTAATCACGCTTAGAGATCTCGTGGCATATCTAGGACACTAACACTAATATCAATTACAACCTATGTTGTAACTGCGCACTACGTTGTAAATCATCGGGTCTTTGTTTAATATATATATGAGACTAAACCAGATTTAGTTTTAATTTAATCAAATTAGATCGAAAATATATATATAAGACAATAGGTGCTTCCATAAATATGTAATATTATGGAAAATGAATTGTTCGTATTCATGAACCAGATATAAATTTGATCCGGATTGGCGCTTCGAGCACCAACCCTAACAGAAGGCTTATGTTTTCATGTACTCTTGTGGCGACACTTGAAATTTTTCACTTCACTGAATTTTCCTATACACTTTCTTAAAAGTCTTGCATATTAAGAGGTCTTGAGAGTTTCCACTATTTGTCCTTGTTCATGTTCTTGTGAAATGAGTGCCCCTTCTACAAGAAACATCCAAGTAATCCTGGGAGATCGTTAGCCACAAGACATCTTGGAGTACCGAGGCATGACTATTAATTTCTAAGGATAGAGGCAACTCGACTTGGATCATTTTCAGGTTTTTCTATGTCTTTCGGTTATTGTTCTGATTTTGGTAATTTGCATATTAAATTTTATTTGATAATACATATTGAACAATAGTTGATAATAGGATTTTTTATGTTTGTTATCAGGTTTTTTTATTACCATGGTCGCGGTACTATGCTAGTTAGGATGATATCTTCACAAACTCTCATAAGTTTGCATTCTCTCACTATATATGAGGCAGATGATGAGTTTTGTACAAACTTTTATTAGAATTGTTAGCACCCATTTATGTTCTTAACGTTTGTGGATTATGGTCTGTTAATTCTTTAAATGATCTATTTTTGCAGCATTTAAAAGAACTTTCTGAATATTTCCGATTTGGGTTGTGGTGGGTGGAACTTGGTGTTGCGTCTTCAATTGGTTTCTACAATTTTTGTCCTATGAAGGAGCATTCCTGATAGTTAGTTGGAGAGATACTCTTAATAATTGTTTGATTATACATTCTTAGTTTTGCTATTCTTTAGTTATTCCCCTATATCACTGAAATTGTGATGTTCTTTTTAATAATTTCAGGTTCTGGTTTGCACACTTTTGTCCTTTATCCCTCACATTGCACTGTTCTCCAGAAATTATAGATTGGTTCTGTGCTTTTATACTTTTGTTGTTCTTTGGAAAATCAGCTTGTAATTTATAGTTGTTATCTTCTCATTTGCTTTGAATAATAACTTTGTGAATATGGTCACTAATCAAAAGGAGAAAAGATATTACAAGGAGATAATCTTCACCTCTTGATGTTTTATGACATTAGATAAAAAAGTGTCTCCTCAAAACTGCACAAATTTAATGCATGCAAAGAATTCGACAAATTTCCAAGTGTCCAAAAAAGTGAGAAGAAATTCCAATGTTGTGAACAAAAAAATTAAATATTTTCAATTCCAAAATATTTCTTCGGTATTGCAGAGGTGACAATGGAGAGCTGAGGTTGGGAATTAGAAGAGTTGTTTGACCTAGAAATGCTCTTCTTGATTCAGTTCTTGCAAAGCAGAATTCATATCCCAATGTTCTTTCTCTAGTGGCCAATGCAGTATCATCCAAGAGCATGTTCTATGTTTTCTACAGTCCAAAGTAATTGTACTTTTTTAATGCCATAGGCTGATTAATTGAGTATATATGTTTTGAAACAATTGGGGATTGAACAAACCAAATTATATATTAGATATTGATGAAACCGGTGCCTGGTAGTCTATCAAAGATGGCCAAGCTGCATCTTGGATATCTCAATTTCATTTTTAAATTAATCCTAGAACTTGATTAGCTCTGATTACAGAATGGCTTACCAAGCATTTCTCTTCAAAAAAGCTTTAGCTGCAACGACTTGGTCAATAATTCCAATACCAAGTTTTCATTTTTTCTTTCTATGTGATTGATAAATTTGGCATAGCTGCTGTAAGGAGTGCATGGTATGATTCTAAAGCAGTCGCTGGACATATACTTGATTTTGCTTGTTATTAATGTCAATTTCTGTTTCCTTTTCTAATTAGTTTTAAATTTCTTTAATTGTTTATTCGCATTGGATTTATTTATGTGTTTTCATTTTCAGTTAGGGTTTCGTTTTAAGGATAGAAATTGACAGGAATCTATAAGTATGTGAAATCTAATTTAGCTGTTTAAGATAAAGATTTTGATGTTTAAGTACGAATCGATTCATTTGTTTTCTCAGTTAGGTTCAGTTTCATATCTTTGTGAATAATTATTATCAGTGGAAGAAGAAGCGCATAAGGGGATTGAAGTGAAAGCGCTGAAAGATGAGACGGAGATTTAAGTAGAATAATATGCCTATTTCGTTTTTGCTTTTTGTCGACTTTGTTGTTGAACTCAAATGTCGTTTGTTTTTGTGTTTTGATTATTATTTTAGTATTTAGATTAACGGGGTTTGATGTATCAAATATTAGTATAATATTTATGTTAATTTTAAGTTTCATTAATTATTTTTTAATTGTCTATTATTGATTAAAATTATTTATATTAATATTAAATCATGTAAAAATAATTAAATAATATTCTAGCAAAACAATTATCAAATTTTCCACCAAATATATAATTTCACTCAATTTAAAAATTTAAAAATTTAAAAATTTTAATTCAAATTCATGTGAATTATGATACTACTATATCATAATTTAATGACATATTAGTGTCATAAATTTAATTTTTAATGACATATATGTCATAAAATCAAAGATTTATAATATCTATGCGTAATAAATTTATTAAATTTATGTGATGGTTTTAAACCATCATAAACTTATGACAGACAAAAAACCATCATAAAAAAGATGACATGGCGATCTGTGACAATTTTAAACCATCATAGAACAACGTTTATGATGGTTTTAAACCGTCTTAAAAGAGCGAAATTCTAGTAGTGATCCATATACTCATGTTGCCTTTGTAATTCTAAAGACATTGAGCCTAGCATCACACATATTGCATGTTCATTATCATTATAATGCTTCAACCAAGCATTATATTCCTCTTGTGTTTCAGCTTTGACAGGTTCTGGTGGAACACTCTATTCCAACACGTAAACCTTCTTCTCTTGCCTAAGAACAATTATTAGGTTGCGGTACCAATCCGCGAAGTTAGGTTTAGTCAACTTCTTAGCATCAAGTATGCTTCAGAGGGAGATATCGTTACTCATGTTTTGTTTGGAAACCTATATTTTAAAATAGTCACCCACCACTTCAGTATTGTTTTGCAGGATTCCCAATGGATGAACTCGTGGAGCCGTGTAACACCTCAGTTATCACAACATGTCTATTATGGTAATTTTGTCCATGTCCGATATATTATTATGTATATAAGTATGTTTTAATGGATTTGAACCTTCCCGAGAGTTCGTAATAAATTTTTTCGAAATTTTAGAGTATTTTAATCATATATTCGGCTACAAATATCTTTTTTAGTACTTGGGCAGTTCATGGGCTGCCCTAATAGTGACCAATTCACTATTTGGTAAGCCCGAAACTCACCTGTTAACGCCGTTTTTCACCATTTTCACATATTTTCAATCCGAAACAATTTCCGGCAATTATTCAAATGCCCAATTCACATCCAATACATTTAAATAATATATTTTTATTAAAATTTTCCAGAATTTCCAGATCTGATCTGGCTGCAAAAATAATCATTTTTCATGTTTTAAATCCAATTTTCTCAATATTAATCAAATTAATATTAACACCAATCAAAGTCTCCACCAATGAAGAACTCAAGATCAATTATAGGAGTTACAAGAGTGGTCATAACACTGTAGAATGGAAACCAAATCATCAAATGACCAAAAGTGTGCGTGTTAACCATTAACAAGCTTACTTTAATTATCATATATGCATATATGCTTTTCAAGCTTTCAAGAATCTCAACACAAAATAAATAGAGTGAAAACAAAACTTACATCCTACGTTGAGCTAAGGAATCATAGGAACAATTTCTAATTTAAAGAAAAGAAGAAAGTACCTTAGATTTCAAGTTTTCTTTGAAAAAATCCTTTAGCCTTTTTCTTTTTCTCTCAACTCTCTAACTTTGTATTCTTAAAAATGCTTAAGATTATTTTGCAAAAGAGAAAAGAAACCGTTTTATTCTTCCGTCACGTGGCCGAAATTTGTAAGAAAATAAGAAAAAGATATTTTCTAATTTTCCAAACAAAATAAAGAAATCAAATCCAATTTGAAAACCTTTTCTTTAAATGTAAAAGTCAAACATTTACACTTTAATCATTTCCAAATTTAAATATCAACTTAGGTATTTTATATTTCAATTTCTTTAATTATTTAACAATAAAATAATAAAATAATTACTTAAATATAAATATCTAAATATATGTATTATATTTACTTTAAATAATCCAAATACATATATTAATGATATATGTCAAATATCTCATTTGATAATTAATTAATGTGTATTTAATAAAATCATCAAATACACATTAATTAGAAAATGATCGAAATGCCCCTTATGCATGTATTTTTCGTTTAACCGTTAGACGATTCGAATTAACTTATTTAATCTGATAAAGTATTATGAATAATTTGTATTATTCATAACGCGTTGTCCAAGTGCTCTACGAGTACATTTCATATTGTGGGACTCTCTAAAATTAGGTTTATCCATCACGGAATCAAATTTCATGTCGATAATTCACCCACTCGTAAATTATGTCGACCACGGATAATCTCTCTAAACTATTCAAGTCGAGGTCATTGCATACGTGTAATACCTCTGTCACAAGCTATCAATATTATACCGGGGATATAGAAAGCAACGTCAAATCCCTAAGGTATAATGTAGTCGACTTTCAAATTTTACAATCTCTAAGTAACTCTCAGAACTCACTTACGAAGTATACCACAGCCATGAATTTACTAGATCGCAAATACGTACATGATACATATGCCCTGTACACAGGACTGACGGATTCCATCTGATACTCACAGGATATCATGAGCATGAGTCCACACACAACGAGCAGGCGGAGGTCTGACCCAAATAGATCGGTGATGTGACTGCCATCAAAGTGTGGAGGCTGTCTCATATATCCACAGTGGTATCGCAAGTTGAATGTTCAATATGATACTCGACTCGAGAAGATTCCTATTGTCATTGGTGAACCATCTATTAGGAAATCTTCGGTCAGCCGTTCAATATTTATCAAATAAACACCTACACGTCTATACGGGTCTCCTGAGACTCATGGTTCAATGGTAAAAACCATCAGACCAAGTCCAATATACGAAATGTACTGGTTTTAGCGGATTTTACTAATCGACCCGTGTTAGTAAATCTTGACCAGGAAATTTATTTGAGAATATACAACTTATAGTGACACTTCCCAATGTCAATTACAAACTACATTGTAACTGCGCACTATGTTGTAAATCCTAGGTCTTTGTCTAATATATACATATCACTAAATTAGATTTAGTTTCAATCCAATAGTTATTAGATCGAATACGTTTATAAAAACAAGAGGTGCAACCATATATAAGTAATATTATGGAAAAATATATTGTTCGTATTCATGAATTTGACATAAATATGTTCCAGATTGGTGCTCCGAGCATCAACCCTTACAATTTTTCTCACTTGCTCTAGTGCCAATCCATGGTATCATATACACATCTAAATATGTATCACATATGCATGGCCCTCACGAGCTCACCTAGCACTCAAGAGGTAGGCAACAACAAGTAGGTCTGCTATAACATATTATGTTTGTCCAACAAACCGAATCGTTTTCCTTAGCCAACATCATTCATATTTTGTAGAACCTAAGTTATACATCAATATGACTCAGATGCTATATCAATATTATGCTACACCTGCTGAGTTGTCCAAGTATTTAGGGATCAAATCCAAAATATTATGCAGACAACATCAAGCACAACACTAATATCAAAACTTCTAATCTACAAGGTCATTATGCAACTTCATAATTCAATACTTTATAAGTTGCAACTAATTCCACTAACAAGGTGGAATCATCTGTGACACTCCCACTGTATCTTTTCTGACTATGTATGACATAGACTGTCTAACATCATAATTAGACTCAAAATTAATCTAACTCTAATGGTCGCGGACTATATTCTCCATGAATTAGAAACTCGTTCTTAATTTCTCAAAGATAACAAAGAACATGTTTCAAGACATCCTATAGTCTACAACATATCAAAATAGCTCAGAACAATTACGATTAAATCGATATCTTTAATCACACATAATATGATATTCATTATACCATCATCCTATGATGTATAAGATTGACTAGACATTCTAATCAATCTCTCTTTCGACAAAAGAACAATCTTTTACGAAAAAATAATACTATATATAAGAGACACACTAACGGTCAAACATTTATACTAATTGTCACACAATAAGTCTTTTTGTGTCCTTTACTAGATCATATCTAATGCCTGACTAATGAGAGTATCTCAAAAGTCTCTTAGTTTTATATCAAATACAAAATTTTATATTGAATATAACAGAGACTCTTCCCACAGCTTTCATGGAGAAAATAAGACTTAGGTAAACCTTTTACCTCATAAACATCTCATTATTACCTTAATAATGATAATGTCGTTAGGATATATAACACTAGAAAGAAATTTGTACGCTCCCACTAAACCTACTATCACATATGTATTCTCTATACTTTGATAAAATCAGACAATCTGAATGATATCAAAATTAGAGAAGACATATTTCTGGAAAACTCATCTGAGTCTACAATAGGCTCTATAAGCTAGTATACCAAACTTTAATTTAGCAGAATACAAACTCTAGGGCCATTCCAGAATGAACTCTTTAAACAGAGAAATCCAAACGGATCTTTTATCCGAAGAAACCATTCAAAAAATGCTATTTTGTATTCCTAGCTAAAATACACAGTTTAATATCAATATTAACTAACATATCTTTAATTGTTCAATCAGTGTGACTAGAGACACGTTTCCTCGGAATCTACACTAGATTATTGATTATAACTTTTCTCACTGTCGTACTATAAAGGTCAAACCTTTAATAAGATCACTTTTCTTTTACTGCGCAAAGCATTTGCACATCTTATGAACGATTCATGACAAAAGCTTAATCAAGCTCAAAACTTGATCGTAGTAAGCTATGAACAATCTTAGACCTATGGTTTAATGCTAACTTCCAGAATGGATATCAAATATCGTTCCCACTATAAGTTATATGATAATTTTCCTCGATAAGAAAACAGCAGAACCATTAAGTATCAAATACTTTGCAAATGATTCTGACATCCTATTGGACTTATATGAAAGATTTCTAAGGTCTTTTCATCTTATTAATTATGTAGTTCCATTTATAGTTTATCACTCTCACAATTGACTTCAATAAGTCAAGTATTTTCTATAATGGTCAACATCCGATGTTACACACTAAGTAATGCAATAATTTCATTACTCGGAATCATAGAAAAGATATTTTATCAAATAAAATATAATATTCTATTAAATAGAATAAATGATAAACTTTTACTTGTACCTCAGAGGCGTATATACTTTCAATTATATAACCATTATACAAAAGAAAGATTCAAATCTCAAACTTTTCAAGATTCAAATTTTCTACCTATATGTATCATATACGTAACTGTAGAAACTAATGGAACCTTAATTAAAAGGATGAATTAATGTTACTGGAGCATATCTCCAAGAGTATTGAAACTAATCCGGTAACAGTCAATATCAAACGAATCAAATCATATAAGATTCGATTACTCCCACTAACGAATTCCATCATGATGGAATCGTAGAAAAATAATATTGAGTAAGAATCACATTTATTGAATAACCTTAGAACTAATTGCCATAAATTCATATGTTTGATCATATCAAACATCTTTGAACAATTCAAAGACTCACGATGAATTTTAAAGAGATGGTTTTCAAAACTTCAGATCGAATATCTTTGAACCAGTCAAAATATTCTATCCGCGTTTCATCCGAAACATGTAACTAAGTTATGACAACTCATAGACTAAGTTACGAAGTAAAGAAAACTACCTTAAGTAATTTACAATTCATTAAACCATATACATCTAATGTATCAGTTTTAATAATTCTTCTGGTCCAATGACAATCATTGGTTAAATGAGATTTAATCACATTCCCAAATATAATATTCATTAAATGGATAAGGTTATGCTGTGTGAGTTAGAGTTGATGCTCAGAGCGCCAATTTTCTTATGTATTTCATTGTAAATACTTATGTAACATTTTATTATGAATAAAATAAATAGTTTATATTATATAACATCTCATTATATATGGTAAAGATGTAATTGACTTTAGAATATTTAGTTATGATACTGTTGTAAAAGCGTCGCAACTGACATTAAGTTGTATCATGACGTTTTCATTTTTAGACAGTTCTTAGTTAATGTTTACACTACTTGGTCAGTAAAGTAAACTCACTGAGACTGGTACATGTTGTATATTGGAATCTTGGATTCCAATAATTTCTCAATGAACCATGAGTCTTGCAGACTTGTATAAATGTGTAGGTGTTTATAGTGGATAAACATTAAACGACTCACAGAAGATTCTTAATGGATGATACACCAACGTAAAAAAGAATCTTCTCGGTTGAGTGAGCATAGTGATTCTTTGACTTGAGATACCACTGTGGATATATTAGTTATCCTCCACACTTAGATGGCAGTCACGTCATCGATCTATTTAGATTAGACCTCCGCCTGTTCATTGGGTGTGGACTAATGCTCGTGATATCTTGTGTGCATCAAGAAAGGATCCGTTAGTTCTGTGTACAGAGCATAGGTTTTCAATATGGAATTAGCAATCTGTTAAATCCATGGGCCCGTGGTGGTGGACAATTATGACCCATAGCATCACTATTTGTAAAAGACATGGTGCTTTTTGAACAAATTAACTATGTGACAAAGGAAATTGCTCTTTTATAATTTTTAATTGGATTACTTGGATATATAAATGATAAAAGTACATATGTTTAGTACCAGATTAATAAGATATGAGATAATATTAATCCACGAATGGTTTAATCATTAAATATCCATAGTCGTAGTATTATCGAGACTAGACATCGATAATACGGAATAAGCTAGTATTACACTTGTGCCCGTTATGGAAGCTTAACGATATAGTTTTTATATATTTAAGTATTGGATACTTCTGCAAGTGTGATAGGAGGTCCTGTTAGCCGTTGGACCGGGAACAGCTTCGCTTTTGATAGACCCCTCGGAGTCTCATTGGTAGTATGGCTATGTGTCTATGGGAATCCGAATCAGGGTAGGTGTATATGGTCTTAACCTGAGACTTGCATCGCTAATACTTGCGACAATCCGTACGCTTTGGTTTTGGTCGTCTGGAGCTTTAACAGGTTCTGTGTACGCCTCTTCTGGGTTTACTGAGAATCGTAGTGTATTGGGTGTGATGTCAAAAAGGAATTATCACTTCAGTCATATGGAGATGATGATCACGCAGGGATACAGAACTAGTACTCTCAAATTCTGCAGCTATCGGGATAATATGACTAGGTCATGATTATCCGATTAAAGAGACTACTTGCTAGTGATCCGATATATGCTTCGTACGGGGCAAACACAATTCCATCCCCAGGCCTAGCATGTGACATCAGATACTGGATCGTAATACGCAATACATAGTATATTATGTCTGATATAGATTATATATTCTTTGTTGAATATTTCTGGAGAATTGGGTAGGCACGGTGCTTTGCTAGAAGGCAACCATGTCTTGTAAATCGGTAAGAACGTGGTACCGGGTACGCACGTGTTTGGATAGTCCGACAACCAGATTTACTGCCAACATATCCAGTGATCTCTTGGATCGCTTCCCAAAGATTCACCAATGACATTTGACTCGAACAAAATTAATATGGGATTAATTATGAGAGAGAAAATTAATCTGGGATTAATTACGACAATAATTTATCTGGGATAAAATTCAAATAGAAGAGAGAACGTGATTAATTTGGAATTAATCGTTTAGATAGAATATTTGATATATTAATTGAAATCGAATTTCAAAGCGGAATTAAAATTGGATTTTAATTCGGGCGAACGAATTAATTTGGATTTTAATTCGCAAGAGACTTTCATAATAATTTTGCTAGGCATTATTATTTAATTAAATTGGATTTAATTACGTCTCAATGGAAAATTCGTTTAATCGGATTAAAGGAACCCCGAGCCCGAATTGTGTAGTCTCACCCAACTTGAATTTTGAATTTAAGTGTAGGGCCCACCAACTTACGTCACTAGTCATTCAAGTTGATGGAAGTGGTTGGGAGCTTTTATGGTAACTTCTCCAACACACTTTTCCTTTTGCTTTTTTGAAAAAGCATATACCAACTTTTACAAGTTGACTTTGGTAATTGTAATTATTTTTAGAAAATAAAATACAAAAACCACAAAACTCTCTCTTCCTCCCTCACATTGCCGTGACTCTCCCTCTCCCTCTTGGAAATTTTGTTTCAAAATTTCAAGCTTGCTAGCACATTTGGAGTTAAGAATGTAATAGGGAAACTCACCCTTGGATTTGATTCACTCAAAGAAAGCTTAGAGCTTCCAATAAACATACAAAGTTTTTGAAATCCAACATCCGATCATTGTAAGTTTTTTTTTTTCCGCAAACTTCTTTAATATTCACACACAAATCATTCTTAGAGATCCTTGGCATGTATAGGACACTAACAATGGTATCAGAGCCATATCTAAGCATGATTTGTATTTAGGGTTTATATACTTTATTTGGGGATTTTGTGCTTGGAGTATGATTTTTTTCAAAATTGGTTGCTTGGTTGTGCTTTGATGATGATTAATTGGATTTATGCATCATAAGAATTGAGAAAATTGATTAGATTAATTTTTCCCCAAATTCTTGAGCTTGGCCGAAAATGAACCCTTATACACTCATGGTAATTTTTTGATTTTAGATTATTGGATGAGTTTAAAGCATGAAATAAATTTTGTATGTTGATTTAATTGGATTGAAATCAAATTGAGTATTATTTTGTGCCCTATTGCCGTGGAGTGTGAAGCATGCAATAGATTGATTTTGCTTCAATTTGTGTTGGACATGAGTTGGATAATTAAGCATGATTAATTTGATTAATTTATGTTTTGGAAATATTAGATTAATAAATTAATTGTGTTAATTACACTTTAATAGAAAATAATGTGATATTTGGAATATTATGTTATAATAAATTAGTCTTTAAATTGGATTGGGCTAATTTGTTGTATTTGGGCTTAATTGGCTTGGTTGGGCCAAGCATGGTTTTAGACAATTGGATTAGATCCAAATTGGGCATAAAACCATTTCCATAAAGTCCAAATATGACTTTTGGGCCTTTAATAATTTAATTGGGCCTAATGGGCCTAAATTTATTTTTGGCAAAAGGGTGATTCCTTATTGGGCCTTGGCATCTTGGATTCGATCCATAATTGGCCAAAGCCCATGCCTTAAGAATTAATTAAAAGCCCATTGGACTTTAATTACATAGTATTGGATACTAAATGGGCCTTTGAGACCCATTTAGATTAGATTTAGAATCTAAGCCTAAAAGGCACTAAAATAAGTGTAATTATTTAATTTGGAATTAAATACGAATTAGTATTGGATACAAATTAAATTGGATTTAAAATTATAGTTTGATATAATTCAAGAATACATAATTTGAGTATTTATTCTTAAACGAGTTGGACTCGCACAAATCAAATCGTTGTTTAAACATTGGATGGTCATTAATTCAAAGATTAATTAATTGGATTAGATTGATTGAATAACATGCTTTGTGTGAATACTTGGATGTATTTGTATGAATAATGTATATCGGATGGATATTAGAAGGGTGAGGTCAATTTTGGAAATTGTTGTAATAAATTTAAAATTTATTAAATTGGACCTATGTGTCCAGCCTATTATCTATTTACTCTTTGTATTTCTCTTCTCACCAATTCCCCTCAATGTAAATGAGGTTTCTTTAATATATTATGTAATTGGTAGAAGTAAGAATAGTGCTAGCGGGAGAGAGGAAAGAGAGAGATTTGTTCTAGGAACAATTTGTTATATATCTATTCGTATATCATTTTTAATTTATTCGCGCCTTATTATGCTTTAGAATGCATGTTTAATGGTGTATGATGAGACCTAATCAAATATAATAAATTGGTTGTCAATTTACGTGAAAAACCCTCACTCAAAAATTAAGCGTTTTCCTTCCATTGAGTGGTTCTCTCTCAAGATCCAAGATTTGCATTGGTTTGTTAGCCAAAGTCAAGATCAATGTCCATCGCGGATGTGTTTGAACCCCGAAGGCGTTGTTATCTATCTCAAGTCTTGGGCAGTTGTGACTTGTTGGCCAATGTCAAGGTCACTTATGTACATCGACGTTGATTACGAAGCTTTCCCACTGTCAATGTGTCGCGCTTAACTGGAATCATTAAGCTTGTTGAGCCAAAGCCAATGCTTAGTTGATTCAGAGGAAAATGTTAGGATATATATATTGGATATATATTTGGACTTGGAGGTCCACCTACCGGATCTAGGAATTGGATGGGATCCAATTGATCTTAGAGATCTACCTAGTTAAGTTTCATACAGCTTGTTGGCCAAACTGGGTTTCCCGAGTACTCAATAGAGGGTTAGAGGCTCGCCGAAAAATAGTGGGAGGCCAATATTAAATTTGCAATTTCGTTTAATACTTACTACACACGCTCTTTTATTTTTATTTATCATCGTTATAAATAAATATTAGTTGGACTAATATCTTTTATTGCTTTGTTTGAACAGTTAGACTATACAAGTCACTACTCAATTTGTAGTTGGTCATATAGTTAGAATATAGTAACCATTACATTTTGAGTTTACCCGAAATCGTTGACTGGATAGTTGGACTATTGCAATCGAGATGGCTGGAAAGATTAGCGTTAGAGACATCATCATGGGCGAAAATGTCTTTAACTGTGTAAATTTCCAGATTGGAAATGAATCTCAGGATAGTCCTAGGAGCCGAGAAGTTACTATATGTCATAGAGAAACCTCTCGGGCCTGAGCCCGAAGTTGAGCAAATTGTAGAGCATGAGTTTTGGAAGACTCATCGTGATGATAACATTATTGCTCAATCTGTTATGCTTGCTGCAATGACTCATTAATTTCGTCGTCAGAACTAAGGATTAGATCTTTATACCATGATGTTGAAATCAAAGGATCTTCATATATCTAACCTTAGATCTTAGAAGTACGAATTTCAAAAGAAGCTCTTTCGCTCTCGTATGTCAGAGGGTACATCTGTCGAGCACTAGATGTCGCCGATGATTGATGACATCGAACAGCTAGGTTAGCTGGGCATTACCTACGAGGCCGAGACTTCCATAGATTTGATCTTACAGTCTCTGCCCGAATGCTAGGGCGGGTTCATAATGAACAAAGAGAAAACTCTTGGAGAGTTAATGGCTATGCTCAATGAGGCAAAGACATAGCTTCCATAAGGGCAAGAAGCGCAAGGCACATCTTACTTCGACATCCCAGAAGGCCAAGGCTTGGCCGAAGGCTTCTGGGGGTGTGAAGAAAATGGGCAAAGGAAAAATTGTCACAGTCTTCTGGGAAGACAAAGGACATATCCCAAGATGTCTTCCTAAACTATGGCAAACAGGGTCACTGGAAGCGTGACTACCGTATGGACAAGGCATACATGAAGGAAGTGAAGGTGGGCAAGGCTCCAACTTCAGATATGTTTGTTATTATAATAAATGTGTCCACTATTGGTTTTAAAAATTGGATTTTTGATACTGATGTGGTACATACATATGTACTGATGTGCGGGATCTGCTGATTAGCAGGAGACTGGCTTCAGATGAGATCGACCTATGAGTCGAAAATAGGACGAGAGTCACTATTTTGACCATCGGACCTATGTTTTGTATCTGCCCTTGGGGCATGTAATTACATTAGGTGACTGTTATTTTGTACCTAGTTTGACTTGGAACATCATCTCTGTATTTTGTTTAACCTGTTGCGGGTGTACCTTTGTATTTTGGAACATTAGGTGTTTAGTATATAAAGATAACATTTTGATGTGTACAACAGATGTTAATGATGGTCTTTATATTTTGAATATAAATGAATCTCAAACATATAACATGACAAACAAAAGGCTCAAACTAAGTAACACAAATAAACTTATCTGTGGCATTGTCGTCTGGGACGCATTAACAAGACTCGTATATCCACTCTTTGGAAGAATGGATACTTGGACAGATTTGATTCAAATTCAAATGATGTATGTGAATCTTGTTTATTAGGCAAAATGCCTAAAACTCCTTTTAGCGGTAAGGGTGTACGTGCCACCGAGCTGTTAGCCCTCGATCATAGTGACATATACGGGCCCATGTCTAGCCAAGCTAGAGGTGGTTATGAATACTTCGTAACCTATACGGATGTTGCATCACGTTATGGTTATGTGTATCTTATGAAACACAAGTCGGAAACTTTTGAGAAATTTAAAGAGTTTCGACACGAAGTAGAAAAATAGACCAGCAAGAGTATTAAAACATCACGGTTGGACCGTGGTGGAAAATACTTGAGCAATGAGTTTCTCGATTACTTGAAAGATTATGGTATTCTTCACAGTGGACTCGTCCCGGAACACCTCAATTGAGTGGTGTGTCCGAATGGAGAAACTGAACTTTGTTGGACATGGTAAGGTCAATAATGAGTCGCACTGAGCTATCAATTTCCTTCAGGGGATACACATTGAACAGTGCAATACTTATTTTGAATAAGGTTCCGTCAAAGTCTATTGGACATACTCCATATGAAATATGGAGAGGAAAGAAACTGGATTTCTCATTCCTGAAGATTTGGGTATGCTGGGCATATATTAAACGTTTGGATGGCGCCAAACTAGAACCAAAATTGGATAAGTACCTATTTGTAATTGGTTATCCTAGGGAAACCAAAGGATATTACTTCCATAACCCATAAGAGAACAAAATATTCGTTGCTCTCCATGCGGTTTTCGTTAGAGGAATTCCTAAATGTAGTGGAAAGTGGGAGGAAAGTAGAACTCGATGAAATTCAGAGTGATACTGTTCCTGGCACCGATCCCCTCACGGAACATGAACAGTTCATCAAGGATGAGACTGTTCCACAATCTTCTAATACACAAGAACCGCGTAGGTCGGAGAGAGTCAGAAAATAACCTAACAGGCATGGGTTTCTGATCTTACCTAATGTATATATTAATCTTATTGAGGATAATGAACCGGCTACGTATGAGGAAGCGATACAAGGTATCGAATCCACTTTTTGGAAAGAGGCCATGAAGTCTGAAATGGATTCCATGTATACAACCAAGTTCGGACACTGGTTGATGTTCCAGAAGGCATTGTGCCTATTGGTAGCAAATGAGTCTTCATGGTCAAGACAGACATGGATGGAAACATACAAACGTACAAAGCTAGGTTTCTAGCGAAAGAGTATCGTCATCAACATGATGTCGATTACTACGAAACCTTTTAAGCGTTTCCATGATTAAATCCATTCGGATAATGCTTGCTATTGCTGCATATTTCGATTATGAAACATGGCAGTTGGACTTCAAAATCGCTTTCCTTAACGGAAACCTTTCTAGAGGATGTTTATATACAATAGTCTGACGGTTTTGTCGTGCCAAAACATGCAAACAAGGTTTGCAAGTTAAATCGATCTATTTATGGATTGAAACAAGCATTGCGTTCTTAGAACCAATGTTTTGATGAGATCATATTAGAATATGGATTCATTCAAAACGAAGATGATTCTTGTGTATATAAGAAGGTTATTGGGAGCGCACTGACAATGATTGTCCTATACATTGATGATGTATTGCTTATTAGCAATGACATTCCCATATTAAAATCAGTGAAAGCTTGGTTTTCATTAAAATTATCCATGAAATTCTTGGGAGAAGCAACCTTTATTCTAGGAATAAGGATCTACTGGGATAAATCTAAAAGTTGTTGGCACTCTCCGAGAACTCGTACATTAACACATGGCGTCTCTCTATCTAAGGACATGTGTCCTAAAACTCAAGATGAGAGAGATTCAATGAATCAGATCCTGTTAGCTTCTGCAGTCGGATTGATCATGTATGCCATGACATGTACGCGATCTGATGTCTCATACGGTTTGAGCATATGTAGTCACAATCAGGCCGATCCAGATGATGGTCACTGGATTGATGTTAAGAACATCCTTAAGTATCTTAGACGAACTAAGTATGCTTTCTTAATTTATAGAGATGGAGAACTTGAGGTGACTAGGATCACCGTTGCAAGTTTCCAAACCGATAAAGACGACTATAAGTCGCAATAAGGGTACATATTTTGTTTTAAAAATGGAACAGTGAGCTGGAAATCTTCCAAGCAAGAAATTGTTGCCGATTCAACAACAAAAGCAGAATATATTGCTGCGGCTGTGGCAGCAAAAGAAACATTTTGGATCTATAAAATTCCTAATTGGATTAGGAGTAGTTCTGTTAGCAGCTGAGCTGGGCTACAACACAAGCTAAGGAATTACAGTCTCATCAATGATCCAATTATGTACTTCGACGGTTTCATCTGATCCATAAGATCATACATCATGGCGATGTCAAGATCAAAAGATCGTTTCAAATGATAACCTTACATATCCGCTGACGAAAGTGATTTCTCAGCATAAGCATGAGCGACCCGTACATAGTTCAGGTGTTGGACACTTAAGTGATTGACTATAGGCCAAGTGGGAGATTATTGGACAATTATGACCCATAGCATCACTGTTTGTAAAAGACATGGTGTTCTTTTTACAAATTAACTATGTGACAAAGGAAATTGTTATTTTATCATTTGTAATTGGATTACTTGGATATATAAATGATAAAAGTCCATATGATTAGTACCAGATTAATTAGATATGAGACAATATTAATCCACGAAAGGTTTAATCATTAAATATCCCTAGTCGTAGTATTATCGATACTGGACATCGATAATGCGGAATAGGCTAGTATTACACTTGTGCGCGTTATGGAAACTTAACGGCATAGTTCTTATACATTTAAGTATTGGATACTTATGCAAGTGTGATATGAGGTTCTGTTAGCCGTTGGACCGGGAACAGCTTCGCTCTGGATAGACCCATCGGAGTCTCATTGGTAGTATGACTATGTGTCTATGGGAATCCGAATCAGAGTAGGTGTATATGGTCTTAACTTGAGACTTGCATCGCTAATACTTGCGACAATCAGTACGCTTTGGTTTTGGTCGTCCGGGGCTTTAACAGGTTTTGTGTACGCCTCTTCTGGGTTTACTGAGAATCGTAGTGTATTGGGTGTGATGTCAAGAAGGAAGTATCACTTCAGTCATATGGAGATGATGATAACGCAAGGATACAAAACTAGTATTCTCAAATGCTGCAGCTATCGGGATAGTATGACTATGTCATGATTATCCGATTAAAGAGACTAATTGCTAGTGATCCGATATATGCTTCGTACAGGGCAGACACAATTCCAGTCCTAGGCCTAGCATGTGACATCAGATCTGGATCGTAATACGTAATACATAGTATACTATGCCTTATATAGATTATATATTCTTTGTTGAATATTTCTGGAGAATTGGGTAGGCACTGTGCTTTGCTAGAAGCCAACCATGTCTTGTAAATCGGGAAGAACGTGGTACCGGGTACGCACGTGTTCGGATAGTCCGACAACCGAATTTACTGCCAACATAGCCAGGGATCTATTGGGTCACTTCCCAAAGATTCACCGATGACATTTGACTCGAACAGAATTAATCTGGGATTAATTATGAGAGAGAGAAAATTAATCTGGGATTAATTACGACAATAATTTTTCTGGGATAAAATTCAAATAGAAGAGAGAACGCGATTAATTTGGAATTAATTGTTTAGATAGAATATTGGATATATTAATTGAAATCGAATTTCAAAGCGGAATTAAAATTGGATTTTAATTCGGGCGAACGAATTAATTTGGATTTAATTCGCAAGAGACTTTCATAATATTTTTGCTAGGCATTATTATTTAATTAATTGGATTTAATTACGTCTCAATGGAAAATTCGTTTAATCGGATTAAAGGAACCCGAGCCCGAAGTGTGTAGTCTCACCCAACTTGAATTTTGAATTGAAGTGTGGGGCCCACTAACTTACATCACTAGTCATTCAAGTTGATGGAAGTTGTTGTGAGCTTTTATGGTAACTTCTCCAACACACTTTGCCTTTTCCTTTTTTGAAAAAGTATATACCAACTTTTGCAAGTTGACTTTGGTAATTGTAATTGTTTTTAGAAAACAAAATACAAAAACCAAAAAACTCTCTCATCCTCCCTGTCATTGTCGTGACTCTCCCTCTCCCTCTTGGAAATTTTGTTTCAAAATTTCAAGCTTTCTAGCACATTTGGAGTTAAAAAAGGTGATAGGGAAACTCACCATTGGATTGGGTTCACTCAAAGAAAGCTTGGAGCTTCCAACAAACATACAAAGTTTTTGAAATCCAACATCCGATCATTGTAAGTTTTTTTTTCCGCAAACTTCTTTAATATTCACACATAAATCATTCTTAGAGATCCTTGGCATGTCTAGGACACTAACACGTGGTACACTATAGATGTTATTTCTAAGTGTTATTAAAAGATTGCTAGTAGAAGCATTGACGTGATTATATCTATGGAGATTTGGCGTTCATATCTATATCTCTGGAATAATCCATATATCTGTGACGGAGGGATTATACATATGCAATAACCTCGACGTGTATGGTTCAGAGAGTTTATCCGTGTTCGTCATAATTTATGGGGTGGGTAGATTATAGACACGAAATTGGATTTCATGACGGATATGCCTAAACCTAGAGAATCTCACTAATAAAATATACTCTTAGAGCATTAGGGAAACTTTTATGAATAATACTGATTATTTATAAGTCGTTTAACGGTTAAACAAAAATACATGTGATCTTTTGGTCATTTCATAATTAATGTGTATTTGTATTTAATATTTGATTTTATTAAATACATATTAATAAAATGTCAAATTGTGATTTTTGACATATATCATTAATATATGTATTTTTATTATTTAATGTAAATATAATACATATATTTAAGATATTTGTATTTAATTATTTAAATGTTAAATGGTTAAATTAATTAAATTGTAAATATATTTTGCCTTGATTATAGTTAGCAAATGGCCTTATATGATTTGTAACTTAATTAATGCATTAATGATCAAATACCAAAAGTTTAGTAAATCATTTTCCATTTAATTAATTTGAACAAAATAAAAAATATCTAGATATTATTTTTCTCTCTAGTGTAACATCCCCGATCTGGGAGATGTTACCAGCAGATGATAGACCGTACTAACCCCATAAGCCTCTTACTTTCTTACCATGAGCAAACACTAATGTTCTCTTCTGTAATTGATTATACTATGTGTGGGACTGTAGCCCAAACTAATAATCAATACATACAAACTCAACATCTGAAACTGAAACTCAATAACACACTTTTACTATGACTACCTCGAAGTCAAAGACTAATACAAAACTTTTAATTTACTCTGACTGACTCACACTCTATCTCTGACTCGTACTGGTGGACTCCAACCCTAGTGACTGCATCAGTATCCGTCCTCCCAAGCTAGTCCTCCGAGAATACCTGCAACCAGAGAAAATTGGGAGTGGGGGGTTATATCGTTGTACGATCTAAGTGAGTGGATGAAAATCTAAAATGCTAATATAAAACATTTGGCTCTGAAATCTCATTTCAGAAATAACTTTATATGAAATTCCTTTTCTGAAAACCTTGTCTGAGTATGTAGACGGTTGTAAGTTGGTGACCTAAGAAATAGCATGTGAGTTATGTAACTTGTGATAAGATGTTCAATATCGAGATTCTTGGATCTAGACAGACTCCGGGATTTCAGTTTTAAAAAGGATTCGAGGACGAATCCTAATTAAGGGGGGAAGAATTTGTAACATCCGGTGAACCTGACGACTTGTATTGTACCAGAGCCTGACGACTATTACAGTTCGAAGGCATAATACTTAATACAAATCATGTTCAAGCAAGTACATGCTCATAAAATGGCATTTGGGACATTCGGAAGACTTCTTGAAAGTTTGACGCGGAATTTAGTTTATGTTCCACCTCGAACAACTTTTAGTAATTGAGCTGTAACTTTTTTATACAATCTCTGATTTTTATGAATTTTATATCGCCAGAAAGATGAGATCGAGACCTACAACTTTTACGTTGAGTAGTTTTCTAAATTCAAACCAGAAATGGGCTAAAAATACAGATCAAAATTCGGATGAATAGTTACCACGGGCATTCTAGTAAACTCCATAAACTTCTACACTCTTCTATATTTTTTTAGGAGAAAGAGCAGGAGGAGGAGAATGAGAAGAATGAGGAGAAGAAGAAGGAGAATATGAAGGAGGAGAAGCAGGAGAAGAAGGAGAAGAAGGAAAAAGAGAAGAAGAAGGAGAATGAGGAGGAGGAGGAGGAGGAGAAAACAAAGAATGGAGGAGCTTGGCAACCATTAGAGACTTGGGAGATGTTGGAAACAATAAAGAGGGATCATTGCAGGAGTTTCAATCTCCTTCGACGAAGCGGTATAGCTCCAGCCAGATTCAGAACACAGTGAGTGGACACTACTCTTCTAAATTGATTTTCATTTTGTTATGTTTGTAACAAACTTACTTTTACGCTATAGGGCATAGATGAATTTCCCATTAAATTTATTTTATGCAAAGTTACTTTTGAGAAAAGAACTATTTTTAGAAAATATTTTATACAATTTCGAGATTCAAAGCATGAGTTTTATGATTTTCGAGGCATGAGGAAAAATCCACCTCAGTATGCAACTTCATTCAGTTATAGAATTGACAGACAGAGAACATGTGCACATGTAGAGGACTGAGGGGACGGCAATACTTAATGCCCCCAGATCCTATATCGGGGCTAGAGGACGGCGATACGTAACGCCCCTAGACCATAGTTTCAGAGCTCAGTGGGTAGCATAGATCCGCACCCCCAGTTCTAGTTCTGTGGCTTGGGGGACGAAGATACGTAACGCCCCAAGACCACCAGTTTCAGGGAAAGGAGTGACATACTTTGGGGGACGGCGATACTGTTGGGGTTTTGGGTGGTAATTCGGGTAAACGCAGCGGAACGCGGGAAATCAAAATTTTATGATTTCAATAATTTTTCTTGGGTAATTAAAATAAACTAATTTATCTTAATAATTCAATACTTAAAAACTGAAATTTTACCCAAAAATCATATTTTTCAGTAATCCCATTTTGCCCCAAAACTTTGTATTTTTGTCATTTTAGTCCAAAATTATCAAATACAATTCTAATTGATTCCAAATCAATCCCAAAATGATTTATACATGTCTAATACATGAAAATATAATTTTCAACTCAAAGAAACCTATTTTCCTAAATTTTCCGAATGGTCCCTAAACTTTCAAGAATTTATAATTTGGTCATTTTTGTTCAAAACATGCCAAGATCGAATCCAAAAATTCCCAAATTTAATATACATCATATATATATAGCAAATCTCAACACATATATGAAAAGCCCCAAATTTGGTGAAGGTTAAAAACCCTAATTTTATAATTTTAAAAATTAACAAAATTTACACTAAATTAATTAAATTCAATACTTTAATTCAATTCCTACAACACCAAACAAGCCTCACCATCATGAAACAACCAAGAACAATTCTAGGTCAATCATGAGTGGCTAAGTAACTCTAGAATGACAACTTCCATCAATATGGCAAAAAGAAAGCTTAATAAACAATTTTAAGCATTCTTATTCAATTTACATGCTTCCATCTTTCATCCAAGCATTCTTAAGCATTAATATAATATATCTCTTTATATGGTAAAGACGTAATTGACCTTAGAATGATTAGTCATGATGCAGTTGCAAAAGCGTCGCAACTGACTTTGAGTTGTGTATCATGACGTTTTCATTCTCAGACAGTTCCTGGTTGAGGTTTACACTACTTGGTCAGTAAAGTAAACCCGTTGAGACCAGTACATGTCGTATACTGGAATATATGATTCCAATGGTTTCTCAATGAACCATGAGTCTTAGGGACTCATAGACGTGTAGGTATTTATAGCGGATAAACACTGAACGATTCACAGAAGATTCTTAATGGATCGTACACAAACGTTAATAAGAATCTTCTCGGGTTGAGTAGCATTTGTGATTCTTCGACTTGAGATACCACTGTGGGCACATGAGACATCTTCCACACTTAGATGGTAGTCACGTCACCGATCTTTTTAGATCAGACCTCTGCATGTTCGTTGGGTGTGGATAGATCTTCGGGGTGTCCTGTGTGTGTCGAAATAGGATCCGTCAGTTCTGTGTACAGAGCATAGGTAGTCCATTTATGATTAGCAATCAGATAAAAACCACGGATACCTGTGACGGAGGAATTATACATTTTCCATAACCTCTACTTGTATGATTCAGCGAGTTTATCCGTGGTCATCATAATTTACGGGTGGGTAAATTATTGACACGAAATTGGATTTCGTGACGGATATGTCTGAATCTACAGAGTCTCACTAATGAAATATACTCGTAGAGCAGTAGGGCAGCATTTATAAATAATATTTATTATTTATAAGTAGTTTAAAGGTTAAACGCAAAAGTACATGTGAAGTGACCCAATAGTCATTTCCTAATTTTTGCGTATTTGCATTTAATATTAGATTTTATCAAATACACATTAATTAATTGTCAAATTGAGATATTTGACTAATATCATAAATATATATGTATTTGATATTTAAAGTAAATATAATACATATATTTAATATATTTGTATTTAAATAATTATTTAATTATTTAATTGATAAATAATTAAATTAATTAAAAATATAAATATCCTAAGTTGTGATAATTATTGAGATGACTTAAAGATGATTTACTTGACTTGTTGACTAAGCTTTAAATGGTTTAATGATAAAGTTAACAAGTTGTAAAGACATTTATGTTAAACAAAAAAATATCTAGATATTATTTATACACTGACCGACGTAAACACATGCGTATAACGCAAGCGCACGTATCGTTCAAGTAGTATAAAAATATCAATCCCACGAGGACTTAATTCCTACTATTGTTATTAATTATTGAATCTATTTATTTACAGATATCTAATTGAGGGATAAGAGAATGATTGCTTGATTGATTTGGTTGATTGTAGTTTTGCAAAATAAATAAATAAAAAGACAAAAGAAAATACTAAGGAAAATAACAAAAGACACAAAGATCTAGGGTTGTGAATCATTCTAATATCATTTAAAAGATGAAGTGGTTATTTCATGTTTTTGTAATAAATTAGTTTACTAACCTGGAACACTAAATTATGTAAAAGCCTTTGTCGATGGTCAGACGCAAATACACAGTTTAACCCAATTGAACCATATGTCTATGTCAACCAAATGATCTGGATTCATTAAGTTTAAGTTCCAATTATGACTACCCCCGCCCGACAGGTATATGTCTATCCTGTTAGGAAATCTATTAAATGGTTATCTATCCTCAAGGAAGATCGTGGACTATTAAGTCTAAGGCTGAAACCTAAAATCCCTATGTCTAGTTCATTTTAGATTTACCACATCAATCTTATTGGTGATCAGACAACAAGAAGCATTAAGCTTAAGACTTAATAAGTAAACCTTTAAATTACCCAAACTATAAAATAACCCCTTATAAACCGGTGATATTAAAATTCATCACAACCCTAGATAACTAACACATAACTAGGGCTAATAAAAACTTAAAAGTAAAAGATATAAAGTAAAAATGCTGAAAAGTAAAAGACATAAAGTAAAAGTTGAAAAGTAAAAATAAAATAAAATGCTAAGGTAAAAGGAATTACTTTTACTATTTACTATTTTAGATATCTCCCATAAAATAATATATAAACTTGTGATAATATTACCAACCGACCAATCTGGCGGTATCTTTTATTAGTCAGGTTTAAACCAGATTAAAATGAATTACCAACCGACCAATCTGGCGGTATCCTTTTTAAGTCAATATTTTAAATAATGAATATATTATTTTTAAGGGAGATTAATCTAAATAGTAACAGTAAAAGAATTACCTTTCACCCTAGCTGGGGAAGTTACCTCCTCATGGTGAATAGTAAAAACTGTAAAAAGTAAAAAAAGTAAATTATTATATTAACAAAACGTAATTAAAATTAATTACAAAACTAAAAAAACTAAAAATTAAAAGAAAGTAGAGAGAGAAACTCTCTCTTTACATCAAAGAGATGAGAGAGAGTGGTGCAACTAAAACTGAATTTTAAACCTCTATTTATAGGCCTCGGTAGGCTTCCAGCGTCGCGACTCTAAGGCCTTTGGCGTCGCTACGCCAGCTTCTGTCGACGTGGCACGCTCTGGTTTGTCGGTTTGCAGATTCTGGATAAGTTGATAAGGTGACACGTGGCGAGGTGGTTGGGCTTCAATTATTATGACACGTGGCGGCTTCTGATTGGTCGATGAGATTCTTATCCGCCACGTGTCAGATAAGGATTAGAGACTCAATGATTGATGCTGACATGGCGGTGACGTGGCGGTGACGTGGGAAAGAGACTGTCGGCACCGTAGGATTGTGACACGTGGCACTTCCTGATTCGCTGATGATGACGTGGCGGTGAGGTGGCAGTTTGACTTGGTCAACCTGGTGATGTGGCTGATGACGTGGCAATGATATGGAGTGACACGTGGCACATGTGGCGATGATGACTGTCGGCACCATAGGATTATTACACATGGCACGACGCATGTTAGCAGATCGGCTGTGATGGTGACACGTGGCACGGCGCACGTTAGCAAAGTCAACTTTTCTCAGATTCTGCTTTGTGGACCCGGCGCATGTTAGCACTGTTCGGCGCATGTTAGGCGTCGCGACGCGGGAAATTACCAAAATGCCATTTTCGTCCAATTTTTACTGTTTTGGCCCAAATCACCTCCAGAGTGTCCTGAAACTTTATTTATCTACAAAATAACATAAAACACATCAAAAAATTCTCAAAACTCAAGAAACTATACAAAATATTAGGTTAAATGAGTGGGAAATAATGATAGATTTACCACTCATTATACACCAATTTTCGGGCAAGGCAAAAATGGGAGGTATAAATTATTTTGTTTCATTTTAGGGTTTCATAAGTTTCAAATACACAAATATAAACATAAAAGAAGTTGAGAGAGAAGCTCGAAGACTTAAAGAAAAAGGCTTGAAAATCTTTGGTTTTTGGAAGTATTTCTTCAAAGCCTTCAACATGGAAATTGTTTCTAACATGATTGGCATCATTTTGTGTTGCTTTGATGTTCTCTATTTTCTTATAGTTTGTGTTTATTTGTTTGTGAACTTGGATGAAAGATTGATGCATGTAAGTAAGCTTTAAATGGTTTAAAAGGCTTACTTTTGAATTTTTGAAAATTAAGTTGCCATTCTAGAGTTAGTAAGCCACTCCTTGATGACCTATAATTATTCTAGAGTTATTTCAAAGTGGTGAGGCTTGTTTGGTGAAGTATTGAATGGATTAAAGTGTTGGATTTTAAAGATTTGGTGAAATTGGACAATTTGGTGAAATTGAAAAATTAGGGTTCTTAACCCTCTCTAAATTTGGGGCTTTTCATATATATGATTTATTATGGAGTGTATATGATGCATGTAAAATTTTGGGTTGATTGGATTTGATCTTGGCATGTTTTGAACAAAATGGACCAAAATGTAATAAACCAAAAGTTTGGGGTGTTCTCGGAGTTAGGTTAAAATTTAGGGATTTGTGTGAAATCTGATTTTGATATATTGGATATGTTGAAAAATATTTTAGAAATGATTTAGAATCATCTAAAATTATATTTGACAATTTTTGGACTAAAATGATCAATTTGCAAAGTTATGGGGCAATTCAGTAATTACCAAGAAATTTGATCTCTTGTGTAATTTTTCAGATTTTGATAATTGGATAATTAAATAAATAATTTTATTTGATTGATACGAGAAAAAATTTTGAAATCGGAAAATATTGATTTTCCACTATTCCGCTGCGTTACCGGATTTCCGCCATAAAACCCCTACAAAATGGTATCAGAGCGAGTCTGATTCTGGCCACCCGAATATGATTATGCCTTTGAAATTCAATATTTAATTTATTCTTTACTTGTTACATGCATGTATTTATTTAATTTGATTAAATAAATTAAAAATCATCTTTTGCGGAAAATCCCTAATTAATAAGGTTTATGTTAATTATGTATTTAATGCATATTACATGGTCCGTCTTGTCAATACAGTTTATGAATATTCTTCCGTGAATAAATCCGAGATCGTGCCTCTGCTGTGAGGGTGTAGCCGATAGAGATTTATTTATGCCGAATGTATATTAGATACTAGATAAATTCAAGCGAAAGCGGAATCCTGAACGTGCCCAAGCTGTCAGGGTTACGCAAGTAGCTTGAGTTTATCATTGACGAGTTTAACCTTGGTACGTGTCCTTGTGAACGTGCCCAAGCTGTCACAACGAGAAATGACCAGGACCGGAATCCCATGAGTTACTATTGAGTGATTGACAATGAGTTGTCTATCTGATGAATATACGTAGGCGAGACCGTGCCTCTACTGTGAGCTGAAATATATTCATGGGATCCACCTTTCACTATTTGTATTTAATTTAATTATTAAATCTTTGTATTCTGTTTGGGGATTACAGTATTGCATGATTTAGTGAGAGTTACATTTTTAGATTAAAAATCCATGATCTAGTTAATGCTTTTGATATTATATGAAGCTGCTTTATTTCTGCTAACCGTTTTTCATAATCTATATGATAGATTTACGATGGCGGCACCATCTTCTAATCAGTTTGCACGTATGTTGGATACGAACAAACTCAAAGGCGCTGGGAACTTCGCCGATTGAGACTTGGATTTAAGGATTGTCCTTGATTCCGAGAAGTTGGGATATGTTCTTGAGGGTCCGCTGCCCCTAGTTGTGTCTGAGGACGCAACACTAGAGGAACGCCAAGTTTTCCAATCTTGGAAAGATGATGATTTAAAAGTTAAATCATACATCTTAAGTTCGCTGACACCGGGACTCAAGAAACAATACTATGGCATGTCAGATGCATATAGTATGATGATGCGTTTAAGAGAATCGTTTATGAACCAAGAACAAATCGTTGTTCACAAAGTTGTGATGGATCTGTTCCATGCGCGACTGGACGAGGGGCAAGAATGGAATTATTTGTACCTACCATGAGCTGCATAGGATGCTGCTCACGGCGGAAGAGGACTTAAGGAAGGAAGTACCGACTCGCCTTGTGAAACCTACTTCACTTCCCACTTCTTCCCAGACCTGGTCGAAGGGAAAGAAGACGAAAGTGAAGAAGAAGAAGGGTTTCGGTTCTCAACCGTAAGGTAAAAAAGCAAAGCCCAAGAGGGCTTCTGACGACAAATGCCATCACTGTAGCAAAGTCGGGCACTGGAATAGGAACTGTTCTAACTACATTGCCCAACTAAGGAAGTAGAGAGCATCTACATCAGGTACGTTTATTTTTCCAGTTATTGATATCTTACTGGCTTGTGAAGCTATTACATCAAGCTGAATTTTAGATTCTGCTTGTCTTAATCACATTTGCAATTCATTGCAGGTGCTGAAGGAAAGGTTGATATTTTGAATACTGGGATTAATAAACGTAGGTTACCTATTGTTAATAATACTAAACTTTGGCATATGCGGCTTGGTCATATAGGCGTTAAACGCCTTACCCAAAGCCCCATTTTCTGGTGTTGGACACCACGCCACTAACTTACTGGAACTCGTACATTCTGATGTATGTGGTCCTCTAAGTTAAACTGCTCACAGTGGTTATTCGTACTTCGTTACCTTTACCGATGATCTGTCACGGTACGGTTATGTCTATCTAATGCGACTTAAATTAGAAACCTTTGAAAAGTTCAAAAAGTTCCGAAATGAAGTAGAAATAAAACAGACTGGTCAATATATTAAATGCCTTTGATCCGATCGAGGCGGCGAATATATGAGCAGTGAGTTCATGGATTATATGAAGGAGAATGGGATTTTTGATCAATATACTCCTCCAGGTACTCCACAGCACAATGAAGTGTCTGAGAGGAGAAATCAGACTTTATTAGATATGGTCCGATCGATGTTGAGTTTTACAGATTTGCCCTACTATTTATGAGGCTACTCTCTTTTAACAGCTGCACATCTTTTGAATAAGATTCCTTCAAAAGAGGTTCCTAAGACTCTGTAAGAGATATGGTACGGTAGGAGACCAAATCTTAGTTACATTAAGGTTTGGGGTTGTCCTACCTATGTCAGGGTGACTCAGCAAGTTAAGCTTTCTCCTCGAGGGTAAAAGTTTAGGTTTATAGGATTTCTTTCGAATACGAGGGGATATATGTTCTATGATACCGAGCATCGAAATATGTTCGTAGCTCGCTTCGCAAAATTTCTAGAAGTAGAATTTTTGTCAGAAGGTGGTAATCATAGACATGTTAAACTTGATGAAGTCCAACCTGAAAACAACGAACCAATGGAGGAACCTGAAGTTCAAGTAGATAAATGACCTTCAACACACACACTCTGTAGGTCACAAAGGGTATCAAAACCTCCTGAACGCTTGTATTTGATACAAGAAAAGAGTCTAGATGTTCTCTTAGTTGAAGAAACTGATCCTTTTACCTATAGAGAATTGATGTTGGACATCGACTCCGTGAAATGGAAAAGTGCCATGAAATCTGAGTTAGACTCAATACATGAGAATCAAGTTTGAAACTTGGTTCCGCTTCCCGAAGGAATTGTTCCTATCGATTGTAAATGGGTTTACAAAAGGAAGCGAGGGCCTGACGGTAAGGTTGAAACTTACAAGGCCCGACTAGTAGCAAAAGGTTACACGCAGCGACCTCACATCGACTACGATGAAACATTTTCACAGTAGTCATGCTTAAGTCTATTAGGATTTTGCTTTCTATAGCTGCGTACCATGACTACGAGATTTGGAAAATGGATGCCAAAACGGCTTTTCTAAATGGATTTCTTGATGAAAAAATCTATATGGAACAGCCGGAAGGTTTTACGTCCAGGGAAAACTCGGGTATGGTATGTAAGCTTAAGAAGTCCATTTATGGACTTAAACAAGCTTCACGAAGTTGGAATCTTCGATTCGACGAGATTATTAGATCGTCTGGTTTTCTCAAGAATTCGGAAGAATCCTGTGTGTATCAGAAGGCCACTGGGAGCATGGTAGTATTTTTTAATCCTCTATGTTGATGACATCCTAATAATTGGGAATGATATAGGAATGTTACAAGGCGTCAAAGCGTATCTCTGTAAGAATTTCTCCGTGAAGGACCTTGGAGAAGCTTCATATGTCATAGGGATAAAACTCTATAGAGATAGACAAAGGAAGCTGATTGGGTTATCCCAATCAACATACATAGATAAGATCTTGGAACGGTATAATTTTGGTAACTGTAAGACAGCAAACATACCATTCAGATATGGGATTCATCTTTCTAAGAAGATGAGTCTACAAACAGAAGATGAGTCCACAAACAGAAGATGAGAAGGTTAGAATGTCTAACCAACCTTATGCTTCTTGTTTGGCTAGCATAATGTATGCCATGTTATGTATCAGGCCTGATATCAGTTTCGCTATTAGCGTAACTAGCAGATATAAGTCCAATCCAGGAAATGACCATTGTATGGCCATTAAACATATCCTAAAGTATCTTAAAGGTACTAAGGATAAGTTGACAGTTTATGGAGGAAGTGAACTGAAAGTTAACGAGTATATGGATTCCGACTTCCAATCGGATCCCGATGATAGAAAGTCTACATATGGATTCGTCTTTACCCTTAACGGAGGTGCAGTTTGCTGGAAGAGTTCCAAATAGGGATCAACAGCAGATTCAACCACAGAGGTGGAATACATTACAGCTTCCGAAGCTGCAAAGGAAGCTGTATGGATTAGGAACTTTATCACATAATTGGGAGTTATCCCAAGTATCGAGAATGCGATTCTGTTATACTGTGATAATAATGGAGCCATTGCGCAAGCAAAGGAACCAAGGGTGCATCAGAAGTCGAAACATATGGAACGGAAGTACCACATCATTCGAGAGATTGTGTCGCGAGGGGATATTATAATGTGCAAGGTACCGAGTGAAGATAATATAGCAGACCTACTGACGAAGGCCATACTTCCGAAGTTGTTTGTGTTGGACAATTATGACCCATATCGTCACTATTTGTAAAATACATTGTAGTTTTGTACAAATTAACTATATGACAATGGAAATTCCTATTTTATCATTTTGTAATTAGATTACTTAAATATATAAATGATAAAAGTCCTTATGATTAGTTTCGGATAATAAGATATGAGACAGTATCAATCCATGAAGGTTTAATCATTAAATATCCCTAGTCGTAGTATTATCGAGACTAGACATCGATAATGCAGAATAGACTAGTATCGCACTTGTGTGTGTTATGGAAGGGTAACATCATAGTTCTCATATATTTAAGTATTGGATACTTATGCAAGTGTGATAGGAGGTTGTGTTTACCGATGGTTCGGTAACAGCTTCGCTCTATATAGACCCATCGGAATCCCATTAGTAGTATAGTTATGTGTCTAAGGGAATCCAATTCAGGGTAGGTGTATTTGGTCTTAACCTGAGACTTGCATCGCTAATACTTGCGACAATCATTAGGCTTTGGTTTTGGTCGTCCGAGAGTTTAACAGGTTCTGTGTACGCCTTTTCTGGGTTTATTGAGAATCGTAGTGTATTGGGTGTGATGTAAAGACAGAAGTATCACTTCAGTCATATGGAGATGATGATCACGCAGGGATACATAACTGGTTCTCTATTATGTTGCAACTATCGGGATAATATGACAAGTTCATGATTATCTGATTATAGAGACTAGTTGCTAGTGATCCGATATATGCTTCGTACGAGGTAGACACTATTCCAGCCCCAGGCCTTACATGTGACATCTGATATTGGATCGCACCCTGACAAAGATTATATATTCCTTAAAGAATATTTCTGGAGAATTGGGTAGGCACGGCTCTTTGCTAGAAGCCAACCATGTCTTGTAAATCGGTAAAAACATGGTACCGGGTATGCACGTGTTCGGATAGTACGACGACCGAATTTACTGCCAACATATCCAGAGATCTCATGGGTCGCTTCTCGAAGATTCACCGATGACGTATGACTCGAACAGAATTAATCTGGGATTAATGATTAATTATGAGAGAGAGAAAATTAATATAGGATTAATTACGGTGAGAATTTATCTGGGATAAAATTCAAATAGAAGAGAGAGAAAGATTAATTTGGAAATAATCGATTAAAATTAATATATTCGATATATTAAATGAAATTAGATTTCATAAGGGAATTAAAATTGGATTTTAATTCGGGCGAACGAATTAATTTAGAATTAATTCGCAAGCGACTTTCGTAGTAATTTTGCTAGGCATAATTATTTAATTAAATTTGATTTATAATTGTCGCAACGGAAAATTCGTTAATTTTAAATTAACGAACCCGAGCCCGAGCGAAGTTTCACATTGAGATTGTTCGACGTAAATTTGGAATTTACAAGTGGTGGGACCCACTTGACTTACATCACCCTTGTGACTAGTGATGGAAGTTGTTGTTGGAAGAGTGTAAAACTTGCTTATTGTTTCTCACTTAAGGCAATCTCAACACACTTTGTAATTGTTTATTCATTTTTGTTCAATGACTAATACCAAATCTTGGATTTGGTATATCATGATTTGAGTTTTGGAAATCAAATACACTTAACATAAAAATTGAAAAAACATTTCTCTCTCTCCCAAGGCCAAATGCCGTGAGCCTCTCCCTCTTGGTTTGGAATTTGTTTTCAAATTTCTTCTTTGCTAGCACATCAAAGAGTCTTCTAAGGAGTTAGGGAAATTTTTCCCATTGAGTTTGGAATTCAAGAATCAAGCTTGGAGCTCAACATACAAATCAATGAGGGCTTGTAGCAACTTCAAAGGACGCAAATTTTTGTTCTCAACACATCCAACAAACCGATCAAAGTGAGTATAATTTTCGCTATATTTATTTGAGTATTCACATATGTTTTATGCTTATTAGATCCTTGGCTAGTTCTTATAGAACCCAACAATGGTATCAGAGCCTATTTAGAACTTGTAATGAGGTTTCTTTATTGTATTATGTAATTGGGTAGAAGTTAGAATAGTGCTAGCCGGGGAGAGGAAAGTGAGTGATTTGTTCTAGGAACAATTTCTGAGATATCTATCCGCATATCATTATTAATTTATTTATCGCGCCTTATTATGCTTTTAGAATGCATGTTTAATGGTGTATGATGAGACCTAATCGAAGATAATTAATTGGTTGCCAATTACGTGAAAACCCCTCAATCAAATATTAAACGTTTTCCTTCCATTGAATGGTTCTTTCTCAAGATCCAAGATTGCCATTGGTTTGTTGGCCAAAGTCAAGATCAATGTCCATCGCGGATGTGTTTGAACAATGAAAGCTTTGTTCCATATCGCATGTCTTGGACAAGTTGTGATTTGTTGGCCAAATTCAAGGTCACTTCTTGTTCATCGACATGGATTTCGAAGTTCTCCAAAGTCAATGGGTCTCGCTTAACTGGAATCATTAAGCTTGTTGAGCCAAAGCCAAGGCTTAGTTGATTCAGAGGAAAAGGTTAGGAAAATATATTGGATATATTGTTTATATGTTTCGGACTTGGAGGTCCACCTACCAGATCTAGGAATTGGATGAGATCCAATTGATCTTAGAGATCTACCTAGTTAAATATCATGCAGCTTGTTGGCCAAAGTCAAGGTTGTGTGTTATTTAACAAGATCCTAGCCCACTATGAAACTAGGTTTCCCGAGTACTAAACAGAGGGTTAGAGGCTCGCTAAAAAATAGTGGGAGGCTAGTATTGAATTTACAATTTCGTTCAAATACTTTCCAAATACGCGCTTTCAAATTATTTCGTCATTTTATATATTTATTAGTTGGTCTAATATTTTATTATTTTCTTGTAACAGTTGGACTATACCCAAAAATCGTTAATTGAATAGTTAGACTATTGCAATTAAGATGACTGGAAAGATCGGGGTTAGAGACATTATCATTGGCGAAAATGTCTTTAATGTCGCGAACTTTCCTGACTGGGATATGAACCTTAGGATTGTCGTGGGGGCTGAGAGGATGCTCTATACGATAGAGAGACCTCTCGGGCCTAATCTCGGAGATGAGCAGCCGCTTGAGCTTGAGCTTTGGAAGACTCATAGCGATGACAACTCAACTGCTCAATCCGTCATGCTCGCTGCGATGACCCCTCAATTTTGTCGCCAAAACAATTGATTGGATCCCTATACTATGATGGCAAAATTGAAGGACCTTCATCGATCTAATCTTATATCGCAAAGGTATGAATTACAGAAGAAGCTCTTTTGCTCTCGAATGTCAGAGGATACATCTGTCGAGCACCACGTGTCGCAGATGATTGCTGACATTGAACAGCTGGGTCAGCTAGGCATAATCTTTGAGGCTGAGACTTCTATAGACTTGATATTGCAGTCTATTCCTGACAGTTGGAGCGGGTTCATCATGAACTACAATATGATGAACCAAGACCATACTCTTGGAGAGCTGATGGCAATGCTGCGTGAAGTAGAAAAAGAGCTATTGAAGGGAAAAAAACGTGAGGTGCACTTCGCTAAAACATCTCAGTCTCCCAAGGCTTGGCCGAAGGCTACTGGAGGTGTAAAGAAAAAGGAGAAGAATAAGGGCAAAGCCAAATCGTCAAAGTCTTCTGGGAAGGCAAATGAAAAATCTCAAGATGTATGCCTGCAGTATGGCTAACAGGGTCACTGGAAGTGTGACTGCCATGAGTACAAGGCGCACATGAAGGAAATCAAAGCGGGCAAAGCACCGGCTTTAGGTATGTTTGTTATAAAAATAAAAATGTCTACTTCTAGTTTTAAAAATTGGATTTTTGATTCTGGTTGTGGTACTCATATATGTACTGATGTGCAGGATCTGCAGATGAGCAAGAGACTGGCCTCAGGGGAGATTGATCTACGAGTTGGAAACGGGACCAGGGTCGCTGTTTTGGCTGTAGGGACTTATATTTTGGAACTGCCATCGGGGCATGTAATAAACTTATCATATTGTTATTATGTACCTAGTTTGACTAGGAATATTATATCTGTATCTTTTTTAGCCCAATGTGGGTATACTTTTATTTTTAGAAACACTGGGTGTTTTATGTATAAAAATGATATGGAGATATGCAGTGCTGATGTGAATAATGGTCTTTATATTTTGAATATAAATCAATCTCAAACATATAATGTAACACACAAAATGCTTAAATTAAGTAACAAAGATGAAACTTATATGTGGCATT
Source organism: Zanthoxylum bungeanum (assembly GCA_019454045.1). Taxonomy (NCBI): domain Eukaryota; kingdom Viridiplantae; phylum Streptophyta; class Magnoliopsida; order Sapindales; family Rutaceae; genus Zanthoxylum; species Zanthoxylum bungeanum. The sequence goes on along the minus strand of SKCR01027362.1, from coordinate 76,742 downwards.
GTCGTCTGGGACACATTAACAAGAATCGCATATCCACACTTTCGAAGAGTGGGTACTTGGACGGATTTGATCCAAATTCATATGACGTCTGTGAATCTTGTTTATTAGGCAAAATGCCTAAAATACCTTTTAGCGGTAAAAGTGCACGTGCCACCGAACTGTTAGCCCTCGTTCATAGTGACATATATGGGCCCATGTCTAGCCAGGCTAGAGGTGGATATGAATACTCCGTAAACTTTACGGATGATACATCGCGTTATGGTTATGTGTATCTTATGAGACACAAGTCGAAAACCTTTGAGAAATTCAAAGAGTTTCGACATGAAGTAGAAAAACAGACCGACAAGAGTATTAAGACATTACGGTCGGACCGTGGTGTAGAATACTTGAGCAATGAGTTTCTTGATTACTTGAAAGAGTATGGTATTCTTTCACAGTGGACTCCTCCCGGAACACCGCAATTAAATGGTGTGTCCGAATGGAGAAACCGAACTTTGTTAGACAAGGTAAGGTCGATGATGAGTCACGCAGAGCTACCTATTTCCTTATAGGGATATACATTGAACAGTGCAATACTTATTTTGAATAAGGTTTCGTCAAACTCTGTTCAACAGACTTCGTATGAAATATGGACAGGAAAGAAATCAGGTTTCTCATTCCTGAAGATTTGGGGTTGCTGGGCATACGTTAAACATTTGGATGGTACCAAACTTGAACCCAAATCGGATAAGTATCTATTTGTAGGTTATCCTAGGGAAACCAAAGGATATTACTTCTACAACCCACAAGAGAACAAAGTATTTATTGCTCTACATGCGGTTTTCCTTCAGAATGAATTCCTAAATGGAGTGGTAAGTGGGAGGAAAGTAGAACTCGATGAAAATCGGAGTAATACTGTTCATGGCACAGAATCCTTAACGGAACATGAACAGTTCATCAGGGATGATACTGTACAATAATTTTCGAATACACAAGAACCGCGTAGGTCAGAGAGAGTCAGAAAACAACCTGAGAGGTATGGGCTTCTGATCTCACCTCATGTGGATATTAATCTTATTGAAGAAGACAAACCAGCTACGTATGAGGAAGCGATACAAGGTATCGACTCCGGTTTATGGCAAGATGCCATGAAATCCGAAATGGATTCCAAGTTCACCAACCAAGTTTTGACACTGGTTGATGCACCAGAAGGGGTAAAGCCTATTGGATGCAAATGGGTATTCAATAAGAAGACCGACATGGATGGTGACCGGCGTAAACACACACGTATAACGCAAGCGCACGTATCGTTCAAGTAGTATAAAAATATCGATCCCACGAGGACTTAATTCCTACTGTTGTTATTAATTGTTGAATCTATTTATTTACAAATATCTAATTGAGGGAGAAGAGAAGGATTACTTGATTGATTTGATTGATTGTAGAATTGCTAAATAAATAAATAAATAAAAAGACAAAAGAAAATACTAAGGAAAATAACAAAAGACACAAAGATCTAGGGTTTTGAATCTTTCTAATATCTTTTAAAAGATGAAGTGGTTATTTCATGTTTGTGTAATAAATCGGTTTACTAACCTGGAACACTAAATTATGCAAAAGCCTATGTCGATAGTCAGACGCAAATACCCAATTTAACCCAATTGAACCATATGTCTATGTCAACCAAATTATCTGGATTAATTAAGTTTAAGTTCCAATTATGGCTACCCCCGCCTGACAGGTATATGTCTATCCTGTAAGGAAATCAAATAAAGGGTTATCTATCCTCAAGGAAGATCGTGGGCTATTAAGTCTAAGGCTGAAACCTAAAATCCCTATGTCTAGTTCATTTTAGATTTACCAGATGAATCTTATTGGTGATAAGATAACAAGAAGCATTAAGCTTAAGACTTAATAAGTAAACCTTTAAATTTCCGAAAATATAAAATAACCCCTTATAAACCGGTGATATTAGAATTCATCACAACCCCAGATAACTAACACATAACTAGGGCTAGTAAAAACTTTAAAGTAAAAGACATAAAGTAAAAATGCTGAAAAGTAAGAGACATAAAGTAAAAGCTGAAAAATAAAATAAAATAAAATGCTAAGGTAAAATGATCAACTTTTACTATTTACTATTTATATATCTCCCTTAATATAATATATTAACTTGTGATTATTTTACCAACCAGCCATATAGGCGGTAACCTGATTAAGTCAAATTAAGTCCAACCAGCCATAAAGGCGGAATCAAAATAAACATGCCATATAGGCGGTAAGAAAATTTAATTACCAACCGACCAATCTGGCGGTATCCTTGATTAGTCAGGTTTAAACCAGATTAAAATGATTTACCAACCGACCAATTTGGCGGTATCCTTTTTAAGTCAATATTTTAAATAGTGAATATATTATTTTTAAGGGAGATTAATCTAAATAGTAACAGTAAAAGAATTACCTTCAACCCTAGCTGGGGAAGTTACCTCCTCATGGTGAATAGTAAAAACTGTAAGAAGTAAGAAAGTAAATTACTATATCACAAAACGTAATTAAAATTATTTACAAACTAAAAACTAAAAGAAATTAGAGAAAGAAACTCCCTCTTTACATCAAAGAAGTAAGAGAGAATGGTACAACTGAAACTGAAATCTCGAGCTCAAATTATAGGCCTCGGTGGGCTCTGGACGTCGCGACGCCAAGTCCTTTGGCGTCGCTACGCCAGCTTCTGTCGACGTGGCACGCTCTGGTTCGTCGGCTGCAGATTCTGGATAAGGTGATAAAGTGACACGTGGCAAGGTGGTTGGGGCTCAATTATTGTGACACGTGGCGGCTTCTGATTGGTCGGTTCAGATTCTTATCCGCCACAAGTCAGATAAGGATAAGTCAGTCAATAATTGATGCTGACATGGCGCTGATGTGGCGACATGTGGCAATTTGACTGTCGGTACCATAGAATTACGATACTTGGCACGCTGTGATTGGTTGATGATGACGTGGCGATGACATGAAAGTTTGACTCGGTCAACCTGGTGATGTGGATGATGACGTGGAGTGACACGTGGAGACACGTGGCGATGGCGACTGTCAGCACCGTAGGATGATGACACGTGGCACGACGCATGTTAGCAGATCGGCTGTGATGGTGACAGGTGGCACGACGTACGTTAGCAAAGTCAAACTTTTCTCAGATTCTGACTTATGGACCCGGCGCACGTTAGCACTGTTCGGCGCATGTTAGGCGTCGCGACGCTGAAAAAATTAACAAAATGCCGTTTTTGTCCAATTTCCACTGTTTTGGCCCAAATCACCTCCAGAGTCCTGAAACTTTATTTATCTACAAAATAACACAAACACATCAAAATATTCACAAGACTCAGAAAAACTACAAAATATTAGGTTAAATGAGTGGGAAATAGTGATATAATTACCACTCATCACACCCCCAAGCCTAACATTTTGCTAGTCCTCGAGCAAAACACAAATAAAATAACATAATAAAATTTAACTAAGCACTTTCGTAGGGATCACGGATTCATTTAGCGTATGCAACAAGCCTTTAAACCCCTAGGTGTCCCTATTGGACGAGTTGTAGTCTCGTGAGGGTTTACAGCAATGATACCCACAAACATTTTACAAAAGTAAAAAGGTAGTGAAACTAATGCACACAAAAGCAAAAAGACAAGCGAAAAGAGAATAAAGAAGTTAGTGACTAATCAGATGAAACTTCTCTCCAAGTTACTAGTTTTTCTTTCTTTCTAAATTACTGAATAAGTAAATTCTCCAATTATAATTACCATTCATCATATACACAGCCACAAATATTAATCAACTCATTTTTGCCCACAACAGTCATAAGTGTAGTTGATAAGAGAGTAATATTTTTGTCCTAAAGTTCTATCAGATTTCACACCTTTTTGTAGCAATAAAATAATTTTTCTGATTTTTCTGATTTTTTATTTGATTTTTGTATTTTTTTATTTATATATAATACCTTCTGTCTATGTAGTGAGCTTTGGGCCGGTGGCTCCCAAACCAGTTGGCTTTAGGGCACCAGGTGTTAAGACACCCCTACGGACTTAATTACTCAGACTTCAGATATATATATATTTTTTTGCAGCATCTTTAATCCATGTAGCGAGCTTAGGGACAGTGACTCCCAAACCAGTTGGTTTTAGGTCACTAGGTGTTAAAACACCCTTACAGACTTAATAACTCGGATCTCAGACGTTTTTTTTTACTCCATCACTTTTAAGATGATTCCTCCAATTAAACTAGAGCACTAAATATTACAAACTTTTCAATTTTAGCTTATGTCCGTATGTTACTATGCATATTGATAATACCTGCCAACTGAGCATATGAAGATCCATTTTAGTCAGTGTTAAGGAGAATTTACAAATTAAATAATTTAAAAGGAAATAAACAAAATTTAACTTATTTCGAAAATGGTTTGAGATACGTCTCAGGAGTGGAAACTCCTTACTCAGCTATTTTTTTTTACCAATTTCACCTTTTTAGTCAAAATAAAAACGTAAAAACACAAAATATTTTTTTTGTAATTTTTGAAAAATTTTCAATTTTTTTTTGTATTTTTCGAAAAAATTTGGACTAAAAATAAAAACAACACACCACTAAAAATAAGATACTAATCAACTAATTCCCTCCCCCAAACCTAAATGAGACATTGTCCCCAATGTCTTAAACAGTAGAAGAAGAGTTTTAGAAGATAATACCTGGTTAGCTGAAATTCTAGGAAATTAAAGGTTAAGATCCAGATTAATCCGACGCCTCTTACCACGATCGTCCTCGGACCAATTTATCTTTGAAAGGATAGGGTCAACTTGAGGTTCATATGCTAAGAGTTGGTCTATTAGATCCGAAGCAGTTCTGGCATTAAAGAGGAGTTCTTTCATAGGTTTTGACACGAACCCATTTCTCCGGGCATCATCAAGAAACACACAAAGAAAATCATAAAATCCATCAACGTTGTACAGTCCAAGTGGTTTCTGGTGTATGTTCAGTTTCCCCCAAGATAGCATTATAAAAATTTCCTCCAATGTGCCCAAGCCACCTGGAAAAGCGATAAAAGCATCGGCACGGTTAATCATTTCTACTAATCGTTCAGACATACCTGGCACGATCAGTTCATCTCCGTTTGATGGTCCAATAAGATTTGCCTCCGCCAATGGTTTTGGGATGATTCCTAAAACGTGACTGCTTTCTTCCTGTACAGCCTTTGAAACGATCCCCATTAGTCCAAGATTGCCTCCGCCATATACTAAGTGCATATTCCTTGCAGCTAAGACTCGACCCAATTCTTGTGCTGCCTCTACGTATTGTGGATTAGTACCAAAACTAGTACCACAAAACACACAGATGTTTTCAACTCGTCTTCTTGAAGTAGCTTCCATTTTTATATATTTCTTTCTCAAATCTGGATGCCTTCAAAAGTGCAATGACTGGCTGAATTTATAGTACCTGAAAAAGGGTGAGTAACAATAGCACTAATATCTTCCATCGGACGTTTGTTAGATAAACACAAAAGAAATCATGAAAGGTCAAAAAGTTTGGATCCTGTCTACGAAAATAAAGATAATTACAATAGAAAAGCAAATCAAAGCAATAATTAAGGCAACAGAATTGTGTACGCAATACGCCATTCACTTAGTATAAATTCATTAGGATGCGTCTCAAGAATCCAATCCTTACTCAGCCATCACTAATAAATTATCTTTATCTTTGCCAAACACCATTCCTCCTGTCTTATGCTTTGGTTGAGCTTTTCCCTACAAAAATAACACACAAAATTAAAAACTCTACAACATGTATACACAAAATATAAAAATAGAAATTACAACAAAGTGCATGAGTTGCCTCCCTGCTAGCGCTAAATTTTTCGTCTTCAGCCAGACGTGACTAAAATTCATCTGTTAAGGAGGTTTCAATGTCATTTTGGATGTCCGATTAAAGACAATCCCGTGAGCGTGCTTTTGAAGGGTCTCTTCCAACGGTAAAGTGGTAAAAAGAATTTTGTCCCATTCAGTGATTGTGCCACCTTTTTATTCTTTGTCGCTCCATTGTTTCCTGAAAAGAAGAAATAAAATCAGTAGGTCTTGCATGGTGCTTGACTTTGAATGAAAGTTCCATTATGTCAAGCTTCTGGGTGATATCTTCGAATTGTACTCCCCAAAACAGTGATGTTTCTTCTGAATGCTCTGGATCTTTAATAAGTTCAGACATTTACTCCTCCATTTGCTCTGTTTCTTGCTCCACCTTTTCTTCACAGATGAATTTTAAAATTTCCTCGTTCAGTTCTTCATCTGTCATCTCTGAACAACATGCTCCATAAGTGTCAACTTGAGGATGTAAAGATATGTCTGATTTTAGGTCTTCATCCTCTGATATGACTGGAATGGATGGTTCATGTAGATCTTCATCAAACATCATGGTAAAGCATGCTCCAAGATCTTCATTTTGAGGATTGAAAGTTTGATCCTCCGTTGTTGGTGCAGTTGGTACAAATAGATCAGCTTCATCCTCGTCAGAATCTGAATAATAAAAGTCAAATAGAGACTTCGCTGGTTTGGGCTCCTGAACTGATACCTCTGGTTGTTGATACTGCTCAGCCTCCTCCTCTGTTATGATGTCATGATGAATCTCAGGATATTCGAAAGCTTCATCTGTGTCATCTATACGTATCGTAAACAAAATTAGATACAAGTAAATCAGATAGCTTCAAAATTAATAACTCAAGAAAAATAAGTCCCCGGAAACGGCGCCAAAAACTTGACCGACGTAAACACACACGTATAACGCAAGCGTACGTATCGTTCAAGTAGTATAAAAATATCGATCCCACGAAGACTTAATTCCTACTGTTGTTATTAATTGTTGAATCTATTTATTTACAAATATCTAATTGAGGGAGAAGAGAATGATTACTTGATTGATTTGATTGATTGTAGAATTGCTAAATAAATAAAAAGACAAAAGAAAATACTAAGGAAAATAACAAAAGACACAAAGATCTAGGGTTGTGAATCTTTCTAATATCTTTTAAAAGATGAAGTGTTTATTTCATGTTTGTGTAATAAATCGGTTTACTAACCTGGAACACTAAATTATGCAAAAGCCTATGTCGATGGTCAGACGCAAATACCCAGTTTAACCAGATTGAACCATATGTCTATGTCAACCAAATTATCTGGATTCATTAAGTTTAAGTTCTAATTATGGCTACCCCGCCTGACAGGTATATGTCTATCCTGTAAGGAAATCAAATAAAGGGTTATCTATCCTCAAGGAAGATCGTGGGCTATTAAGTCTAAGGCTGAAACCTAAAATCCCTATGTCTAGTTCATTTTAGATTTACCAGATGAACCTTATTGGTGATCAGACAACAAGAAGCATTAAGCTTAAGACTTAATAAGTAAACCTTTAATTACCCAAACTATAAAATAACCCTTATAAACCGTGATATTAGAATTCATCACAACCCCAGATAACTAACACATAACTATGGCTAGTAAAAACTTAAAAGTAAAAGACATATAGTAAAAATGCTGAAAAGTAAAAGACATAAAGTAAAATATGAAAAATAAAATAAAATAAAATGCTAAGGTAAAATGATCAACTTTTACTATTTACTATTTAGATATCTCCCTTAATATAATATATTAACTTGTGATTATTTTACCAACCAGCCATATAGGCGGTAACCTGATTAAGTCAAATTAAGTTCAACCAGCCATAAAGGCGGAATCAAAATAAACCTGCCATATAGGAGGTAAGAAAATTTAATTACCAACCGACCAATCTGGCGGTATCCTTTTTAAGTCAGGTTTTTAAATAGTGAATATATTATATTAAAGGGAGATTAATCTAAATAGTAACAGTAAAAGAATTACCTTTCACCCTAGCTGGGGAAGTTACCTCCTCATGGTGAATAGTAAAAATTGTAAAAAGTAAGAAAGTCAATTACTATTATTACAAACGTAATTAAAATTATTTACAAAACTAAAAACTAAAAGATACTAGAGAGAGAAACTCCCTCTTTACATCAAAGAAGTGAGAGAGAATGGTACAACAGAAACTGAAATCTCGAGCACGATTTATAGGCCTCGGTGGGCTCTGGAAGTCACGACGCCAAGTCCTTTGGCGTCGTTACGCCAGCTTCTGTCGACGTGGCACGCTCTGGTTCATCGGCTGCAGATTCTGGATATGGTGATAAGGTGACATGTAGCAAGGTGGTTGGGGCTCAATTATTGTGACACGTGGCGGCTTCTGATTGGTGGGCTCAGATTCTTATCCGCCATGTGTCAGATAAGGATAAGTCAGTCAATAATTGACGCTAACGTGGTGCTGATGTGGCGACACGTGGCAATTTAACTTTCAGCACCATAGAATTGCGACACGTGGCACGCTGTGATTGGTTGATGATGGCGTGGTGATGACATGGCAGTTTGACTCGGTCAACCTGGTGATGTGGATGATGATGTGGCAATGACGTGGAGTGACACGTGGAGACACGTGGCGTTGGCGACTATCGGCACCGTAGGATGATGACACGTGGCACGGCGCATGTTAGTAGATCGGCTGTGATGGTGACACGTGGCATGACGCACGTTAGCAAAGTCAAACTTTTCTCAGATTCTGACTTGTGGACCCGGCGCACGTTAGCACTGTTCGGCGCATGTTAGGCGTCGCGACGCTGAAAAATTACCAAAATGCCGTTTTTGTCCAATTTTCACTGTTTTGGCCCAAATCACCTCCAGAGTGTCCTGAAACTTTATTTATCTACAAAATAACACAAAACACATCAAAATATTCACAAGACTCAAGAAACTATACAAAATATTAGGTTAAATGAGTGGGAAATAGTGATATAATTACCACTCATCACACCCCCAAACCTAACATTTTGCTAGTCCTCGAGCAAAACACAAAATAAAATAACATAATAAAATTTAACTAAGCCACTTTCGTAGGGATCACGGTTTCATTTAGCGTATGCAACAAGCCTTTAAACCCCTAGGTGTCCCTATTGGACGAGTTGTAGTCTCGTGAGGGTTTACAGCAATGATACCACAAACATTTTACAAAAGTAAAAAGGTAGTGAAACTAATGCACACAAAAGCAAAAAGACAAGCGAAAAGAGAATAAAGAAGTTAGTGACTAATCAGATGAAACTTCTACTCCAAGTTACTAGTTGTTTTCTTTCTTTCTAAATTACTGAATAAGTAAATTCTCCAATCATATTTACCATTCTTCATATACACAGCCAACAAAATATTAATCAACTCATTTTTGCCCACAACAGTCATAAGTGTAGTTGATAAGAGAGTAATATTTTTGTCCTAAAGTTCTATCAGATTTCACACCTTTTTGTAGCAATAAAATAATTTTTCTGATTTTTCTGATTTTTTTTTTTATTTTTTATTTATATATAATACCTTCTGTCTATGTAGCGAGCTTTGGGCCGGTGGCTCCCAAACCAGTTGACTTTAGGGCACCAGGTGTTAAGACACCCCTATGGACTTAATTACTCAGACGTCAGATATATATATTTTTTTGCAGCATCTTCAATCCATGTAGCGAGGTTTGGGCCAGTGACTCCCAAACCAGTTGGTTTTAGGGCACTAGGTGTTAAAACACCCTTACATACTTAATAACTCGGATCTCAGACATTTTTTTTTACTCCATCAATTTTTAAGATGATTCCTCCAATTAAACTAGAGCACTTAATATTACAAACTTTTCAATTTTAGCTTATGTCCGTATGTTACTATGCATATTGATAATACCTGCCAACTGAGCATATGAAGATCCATTTAGTCAGTGTTAAGGAGAATTACAAATTAAATATTTAAAAGGAAATAAACAAAATTTAACTTATTTCGAAAATGATTTGAGAGATACGTCTCAGGAGTGGAAACTCCTTACTCAGCTATTTTTTCCAATTTCACCTTTTTAGTCAAAATAAAAACGTAAAAACACAAAATAATTTTTTGTAATTCTTGAAAAATTTTCAATTTTTTTTGTATTTTTCGAAAAAATTTGGACTAAAAATAAAAACAACACACCACTAAAAACAAGATACTAATCAACTAATTCCCTCCCCCAAACCTAAATGAGACATTGTCCCCAATGTCTTAAACAGTAGAAGAAGAGTTTTAGAAGATAATACCTGGTTAGCTGAAATTCTAGGAAATTAAAGGTTAAGATCCAGATTAATCCGACGCCTCTTACCACGATCGTCCTCGGGCCAATTTATCTTTGAAATGATAGGGTCAACTTGAGGTTCATATGCTAAGAGTTGGTCTATTAGATCTGGAGAAGTTCTGGCAGTAAAGAGGAGTTCTTTCATAGGTTTTGACAAGAACCCATTTCTCCGGGCATCATCAAGAAACACACAAAGAAAATCATAAAATCCATCAACGTTGTACAGTCTAAGTGGTTTCTGGTGTATGTTCAGGTTCGCCCAAGATAGCACTATAAAAATTTCCTCCAATGTGCCCAAGCCACCTGGAAAAGCGATAAAAGCATCGGCACGGTTAATCATTTCTACTAATCGTTCAGACATACCTGGCACGATCAGTTCATCTCCGTTTGATGGTCCAATAAGATTTGCCTCCGCCAAGGGTTTTGGGATGATTCCTAAAACGTGACTGCTTTCTTCCTGTACAGCCTTTGAAACGATCCCCATTAGTCCAAGATTGCCTCCGCCATATACTAAGTGCATATTCCTTGCAGCTAAGACTCGACCCAATTCTTGTGCTGCCTCTACGTATTGTGGATTAGTACCAAAACTAGTACCACAAAACACACAGATGTTTTCAACTCGTCTTCTTGAAGTAGCTTCCATTTTTATATATTTCTTTCTCAAATCTGGATGCCTTCAAAAGTGCAATGACTGGCTGAATTTATAGTACCTGAAAAAGGGTGAGTAACAATAGCACTAATATCTTCCATCGGACGTTTGTTAGATAAACAACAAAAGAAATCAGGAAAGGTCAAAAAGTCTGGATCCTGTCTACGAAAATAAAGATAATTACAACAGAAAAGCAAATCAAAGCAATAATTAAGGCAACAGAATTGTGTACGCAATACGCCATTCACTTAGTATAAATTCATTAGGATGCGTCTCAAGAATCCATTCCTTACTCAGCCATCACTAATAAATTATCTCTTATCTTTGCCAAATACCATTCCTCCTGTCTTATGCTTTGGTTGAGCTTTTCCCTACAAAAATAACACACAAAATTAAAAACTCTACAACATGTATACACAAAATATAAAAATAGAAATTACAACAAAGTGCATGGGTTGCCTCCCTGCTAGCGCTAAATTTTTCGTCTTCAGCCAGACGTGACTAAAATTCATCTGTTAAAGAGGTTTCAATGTCATTTTGGATGTCTGATTAAAGACAATCCCGTGAGCGTTGCTTTTGAAGGGTCTCTTCCAACGGTAAAGTGGTAAAAAGAATTTTGTCCCATTCGGTGATTGTGCCACCTTTTTATTCTTTGTCGCTCCATTGGTTCCTGAAAAGAAAGAAATAAAATCAGTAGGTCTTGCATGGTGCTTGACTTTGAATGAAAGTTCCATTATGTCAAGCTTCTGGGTGATATCTTCGAATTGTACTCCCCAAAACAGTGATGTTCTTCTGAATGCTCTGGATCTTTAATAAGTCAGACATTTACTCCTCCATTTGCTCTGTTTCTTGCTCCACCTTTTCTTCACAGATGAATTTTAAAATTTCCTCGTTCAGTTCTTCATCTGTCATCTCTGAACAACATGCTCCATAAGTGTCAACTTGAGGATGTAAAGATATGTCTGATTTTAGGTCTTCATCCTCTGATATGACTGGAATGGATGGTTCATGTAGATCTTCATCAAACATCATGGTAAAGCATGCTCCAAGATCTTCATTTTGAGGATTGAAAGTTTGATCCTCCGTTGTTGGTGCAGTTGGTACAAATAGATCAGCTTATCCTCGTCAGAATCTGAATAATAAAAGTCAAATAGAGACTTCGCTGGTTTGGGCTCCTGAACTGATACCTCTGGTTGTTGATACTGCTCAGCCTCCTCCTCTGTTATGATGTCATGATGAATCTCAGGATATCGAAAGCTTCATCTGTGTCATCTATACATATCGTAAACAAAATTAGATACAAGTAAATCAGATAGCTTCAAAATTAATAACTCAAGAAAAATAAGTCCCCGGAAACGGCGCCCAAAAACTTGACCGACGTAAACACACACGTATACGCAAGCGTACGTATCGTTCAAGTAGTATAAAAATATCGATCCCACGAAGACTTAATTCCTACTGTTGTTATTAATTGTTGAATCTATTTATTTACAAATATCTAATTGAGGGAGAAGAGAATGATTACTTGATTGATTTGATTGATTGTAGAATTGCTAAATAAATAAATAAATAAAAAGACAAAAGAAAATACTAAGGAAAATAACAAAAGACACAAAGATCTAGGGTTGTGAATCTTTCTAATATCTTTAAAGATGAAGTGGTTATTTCATGTTTGTGTAATAAATCGGTTTACTAACCTGGAACACTAATTATGCAAAAGCCTATGTCGATGGTCAGACGCAAATACCCAGTTTAACCCAATTGATCCATATGTCTATGTCAACCAAATTATCTGGATTCATTAAGTTTAAGTTCTAATTATGGCTACCCCCGTCTGACAGGTATATGTCTATCCTGTAAGGAAATCAAATAAAGGGTTATCTATCCTCAAGGAAGATCGTGGGCTATTAAGTCTAAGGCTGAAACCTAAAATCCCTATGTCTAGTTCATTTTAGATTTACCAGATGAATCTTATTGGTGATCAGACAACAAGAAGCATTAAGCTTAAGACTTAATAAGTAAACCTTTAAATTACCCAAACCATAAAATAACCCCTTATAAACCGGTGATATTAAAATTCATCACAACCCCAGATAACTAACACAAAACTATGGCTAGTAAAAACTTAAAAGTAAAAGACATATAGTAAAAATGCTGAAAAGTAAAAGATATAAAGTATAATATGAAAAATAAAATAAAATAAAATGCTAAGGTAAAATGATCAACTTTTACTATTTTCTATTTAGATATCTCCCTTAATATAATATATTAATTTGTGATTATTTTACCAACCAGCCATATAGGCGGTAACCTGATTAAGTCAAATTAAGTTCAACCAGCCATAAAGGCGGAATCAAAATAAACATGCCATATAGGAGGTAAGAAAATTTAATTACCAACCGACCAATCTGGCGGTATCCTTTTTAAGTCAGGTTTTTTAAATAGTGAATATATTATTTTTCAGGGAGATTATCTAAATAGTAACAGTAAAAGAATTACCTTTCACCCTAGCTGGGAAGTTACCTCCTCATGGTGAATAGTAAAAATTGTAAAAAGTAAGAAAGTCAATTACTATTATTACAAACGTAATTAAAATTATTTACAAAACTAAAAACTAAAAGAAACTAGAGAGAGAAACTCCCTCTTTACATCAAAGAAGTGAGAGAGAATGGTAAAACATAAACTGAAATCTCGAGCTCAATTTATAGGCCTCGGTGGGCTCTGTACGTAGCGACGCCAAGTCCTTTGGCATCGTTACGACAGCTTCTGTCGACGTGGCACACTCTGGTTCGTCGGCTGCAGATTCTGGATAAGGTGATAAGGTGACATGTAGCAAGGTGGTTGGGGCTCAATTATTGTGACACGTGGCGGCTTCTGATTGGTCGGCTCAGATTCTTATCCGCCACGTGTCAGATAAGGATAAGTCAGTCAATAATTGATGCTAACGTGGCGCTGATGTGGCGACACGTGGCAATTTGACTATCAGCACCATAGAATTGCGACACGTGGCACGCTGTAATTGGTTGATGATGGCGTGGTGATGACATGGCAATTTGACTTGGTCAACCTGGTGATGTGGACGATGACGTGGAAATGACGTGGAGTGACACGTGGAGACACGTGGCGTTGGCGACTGTCGGCACCGTAGGATGATGACACGTGGCACGGCGCATGTTAGCAGATCGGCTGTGATGGTGACACGTGGCACGACGCACGTTAGCAAAGTCAAACTTTTTTCAGATTCTGACTTGTGGACCCGGCGCACGTTAGCACTGTTCGGCGCATGTTAGGCGTCGCGACGCTGAAAAATTACCAAAATGCCATTTTTGTCCAATTTTCACTGTTTGGCCCAAATCACCTCCAGAGTGTCCTGAAACTTTATTTATCTACAAAATAACACAAAACACATCAAAATATTCACAAGACTCAAGAAACTATACAAAATATTAGGTTAAATAAGTGGGAAATAGTGATATAATTACCACTCGTCACACCCCCAAACCTAACATTTTGCTAGTCCTCGAGCAAAACACAAAATAAAATAACATAATAAAATTTAACTAAGCCACTTTCGTAGGGATCACGGTTTCATTTAGCGTATGCAACAAGCCTTTAAACCCCTAGGTGTCCCTATTGGACGAGTTGTAGTCTCGTGAGGGTTTACAGCAATGATACCCACAAACATTTTACAAAAGTAAAAAGGTAGTGAAACTAATGCACACAAAAGCAAAAAGACAAGCGAAAAGAGAATAAAGAAGTTAGTGACTAATCAGATGAAATTTCTACTCCAAGTTACTAGTTGTTTTCTTTCTTTCTAAATTACTGAATAAGTAAATTCTCCAATTATATTTACCATTCTTCATATACACAGCCAACAAAATATTAATTACTCATTTTTGCCCACAACAGTCATAAGTGTAGTTGATAAGAGAGTATATTTGTGTCCTAAAGTTCTATCAGATTCACACCTTTTTGTAGCAATAATAATTTTTCTGATTTTTCTGATTTTTTCTTTGATTTTTGATTTTTTTATTTATATGTAATACCTTCTGTCTATGTAGCGAGCTTTGGGCCGGTGGCTCCCAAACCAGTTGGCTTTAGGGCACCAGGTGTTAAGACACCCCTACGGACTTAATTACTCAGACTTCAGATATATATATATTTTTTGCAGCATCTTCAATCCATGTAGCGAGCTTTGGGCCAATGACTCCCAAACCAGTTGGTTTTAGGGCACTAGGTGTTAAAACACCCTTACAGACTTAATAACTCGGATCTCAGACGTTTTTTTTTTTACTCCATCACTTTTTAAGATGATTCCTCCAATTAAACTAGAGCACTAAATATTACAAACTTTTCAATTTTAGCTTATGTCCATATGTTACTATGCATATTGATAATACCTGCCAACTGAGCATATGAAGATCCATTTTAGTCAGTTTTAAGGAGAATTTACAAATTAAATAATTAAAAGGAAATAAACAAAATTAACTTATTTCGAAAATGGTTTGAGATACGTCTCAGGAGTGGAAACTCCTTACTCAGCTATTTTTTACAATTTCACATTTTTAGTCAAAATAAAAACGTAAAAACACAAAATAATTTTTTTGTAATTTTTGAAAAATTTTCAATTTTTTTTTGTATTTTTCGAAAAAATTTGGACTAAAAATAAAAACAACACACCACTAAAAACAAGATACTAATCAACTAATTCCCTCCCCCAAACCTAAATGAGACATTGTCCCCAATGTCTTAAACAATAGAAGAAGAGTTTCAGAAGATAATACCTGGTTTGCTGAAATTCTAGGAAATTAAAGGTTAAGATCCAGATTAATCCGATGCCTCTTATCACGATCGTCCTCGGACCAATTTATCTTTGAAAGGATAGGGTCAACTTGAGGTTCATATGCTAAGAGTTGGTCCATTAGATCCAGAGCAGTTCTGGCAGTAAAGAGGAGTTCTTTCATAGGTTTTGACACGAACCCATTTCTCCGGGCATCATCAAGAAACACACAAAGAAAATCATAAAATCCATCAACGTTGTACAGTCCAAGTGGTTTCTGGTGTATGTTCAGGTTAGCCCAAGATAGCACTATAAAAATTTCCTCCAATGTGCCCAAGCCACTGGAAAAGCGATAAAAGCATCGGCACGGTTAATCATTTCTACTAATCGTTCAGACATACCTGGCACGATCAGTTTATCTCCGTTTGATGGTCCAATAAGATTTGCCTCCGCCAAGGGTTTTGGGATGATTCCTAAACGTGACTGCTTTCTTCCTGTACAGCCTTTGAAAAGATCCCCATTAGTCCAATATTGCCTCCGCCATATACTAAGTGCATATTCCTTGCAGCTAAGACTCGACCCAATTCTTGTGTTGCCTCTACGTATTATGGATTAGTACCAAAACTAGTACCACAAAACACACAGATGTTTTCAACTCGTCTTCTTGAAGTAGCTTCCATTTTTATATATTTCTTTCTCAAATCTGGATGCCTTCAAAAGTGCAATGACTGGCTGAATTTATAGTACCTGAAAAAGGGTGAGTAACAATAGCACTAATATCTTCCATAGGACGTTTGTTAGCTAAACAACAAAAGAAATCATGAAAGGTCAAAAAGTCTGGATCCTGTCTACGAAAATAAAGATAATTACAACAGAAAAGCAAATCAAAGCAATAATTAAGGCAACAGAATTGTGTACGCAATACGCCATTCACTTAGTATAAATTCATTAGGATGCGTCTCAAGAATCCATTCCTTACTCAGCCATCACTAATAAATTATCTCTTATCTTTGCCAAACACCATTCCTCATGTCTTATGCTTTGGTTGAGCTTTTCCCTACAAAAATAACACACAAAATTAAAAACTCTACAACATGTATACACAAAATATAAAAATAGAAATTACAACAAAGTGCATGGGTTGCCTCCCTGCTAGCGCTAAATTTTTCGTCTTCAGCCAGACGTGACTAAAATTCATCTGTTAAGGAGGTTTCAATGTCATTTTGGATGTCCGATTAAAGACAATCCCGTGAGCTTTGCTTTTGAAGGGTCTCTTCCAACGGTAAAGTGGTAAAAAGAATTTTGTCCCATTCAGTGATTGTGCCACCTTTTTATTCTTTGTCGCTCCATTGGTTCCTGAAAAGAAAGAAATAAAATCAGGAGGTCTTGTATGGTGCTTGACTTTGAATGAAAGTTCCATTATGTCAAGCTTCTGGGTGATATCTTCGAATTGTACTCCCCAAAACAGTGATGTTTCTTCTGAATGCTCTGGATCTTTAATAAGTTCAGACATTTACTCCTCCATTTGCTCTGTTTCTTGCTCCACATTTTCTTCACAGATGAATTTTAAAATTTCCTCGTTTAGTTCTTCATCTGTCATCTGTGAACAACATGCTTCATAAGTGTCAACTTAAGGATGTAAAGATATGTCTGATTTTAGGTCTTCATCCTCTGATATGACTGGAATGGGTGGTTCATGTAGATCTTCATCAAACATCATGGTAAAGCATGCTCCAAGATCTTCATTTTGAGGATTGAAAGTTTGATCATCCGTTGTTGGTGCAGTTGGTACAAATAGATCAGCTTCATCCTCGTCAGAATCTGAATAATAAAAGTCAAATAGAGACTTCGCTGGTTTGTGCTCCTGAACTGATACCTCTGGTTGTTGATACTGCTCAGCCTCCTCCTCTGTTATGATGTCATGATGAATCTCTGGATATTCGAAAGCTTCATCTGTGTTGTCTGTACGCATCGTAAACAAAATTAGATACAAATAAATCAGATAGCTTCAAAATTAATAACTCAAGAAAAATAAGTCCCCGGCACAGCGCCAAAAACTTGACCGACGTAAACACACACGTATAACGCAAGCGTACGTATCGTTCAAGTAGTATAAAAATATCGATCCCACGAAGACTTAATTCCTACTGTTGTTATTAATTGTTGAATCTATTTATTTACAAATATCTAATTGAGGGAGAAGAGAATGATTACTTGATTGATTTGATTGATTGTAGAATTGCTAAATAAATAAATAAATAAAAAGACAAAATAAAATACTAAGGAAAATAACAAAAGACACAAAAATCTAGGGTTGTGAATCTTTCTAATATCTTTTAAAAGATGAAGTGGTTATTTCATGTTTGTGTAATAAATCGGTTTACTAACCTGGAACACTAAATTATGCAAAAGCCTCTGTCGATGGTCAGACGCAAATACCCAGTTTAACCCAATTGAACCATATGTCTATGTCAACCAAATTATCTGGATTCATTAAGTTTATGTTCCAATTATGGCTACCCCCGCCTGACAGGTATATGTCTATCCTGTAAGGAAATCAAATAAAGGGTTATCTATCCTCAAGGAAGATCGTGGGCTATTAAGTCTAAAGCTGAAACCTAAAATCCTATGTCTAGTTCATTTTAAATTTACCAGATGAATCTTATTGGTGATCAGACAACAAGAAGCATTAAGCTTAAGACTTAATAAGTAAACCTTTAAATTTCCCAAACTATAAAATAACCCATTATAAACCGATGATATTAGAATTCATCACAACCCCAGATAACTAACACATAACTAGGGCTAGTAAAAACTTAAAAGTAAAAGACATATAGTAAAAATGCTGAAAAGTAAAAGACATAAAGTAAAATCTGAAAAATAAAATAAAATAAAATGCTAAGGTAAAAGGATCAACTTTTACTATTTACTATTTAGATATCTCCCTTAATATAATATATTAACTTGTGATTATTTTACCAACCAGCCATATAGGCAGTAACCTGATTAAGTCAAATTAAGTTCAACCAGCCATAAAGGCGGAATCAAAATAAACCTGCCATACAGGAGGTAAGAAAATTTAATTACCAAACCTACCAATCTGGCGTTATCCTTTTTAAGTCAGGTTTTTAAATAGTGAATATATTATTTTTAAGGGAGATTAATCTAAATAGTAACAGTAAAAGAATTACCTTTCACCCTAGTTGGGGAAGTTACCTCCTCATGGTGAATAGTAAAAATTGTAAAAAGTAAGAAAGTCAATTACTATTATTACAAACGTAATTAAAATTATTTACAAAACTAAAAACTAAAAGAAACTAGAGAGAGAAACTCCCTCTTTACATCAAAGAAGTGAGAGAGAATGGTACAACTGAAACTGAAATCTCGAGCTCAATTTATAGGCCTCGGTGGGCTCTGGACGTCGCGACGCCAAGTCCTTTGGAGTCGCTACGCCAGCTTCTGTCGACGTGGCACGCTCTGGTTCGTCAGCTGCAGATTCTGGATAAGGTGATAAGGTGACATGTAGCAAGGTGGTTGGGGCTCAATTATTGTGACACGTGGCGGCTTCTGATTGGTCGGCTCAGATTCTTATCCCCACGTGTCAGATAAGGATAAGTCAGTCAATAATTGATGCTAACGTGGCGCTGATGTGGCGACACGTGGCAATTTGACTGTCAGCACCATAGAATTGCGACACGTGGCACGCTGTGATTGGTTGATGATGGCGTGGTGATGACATGGCAGTTTGACTCGGTCAACCTGGTGATGTGGACGATGACGTGGCAATGACGTGGAGTTACACGTGGAGACATGTGGCGTTGGCGACTGTCGGCACCGTAGGATGATGACACGTGGCACGGCGCATGTTAGTAGATCGGCTGTGATGGTGACAAGTGGCACATCTCACATTAGCAAAGTCAAACTTTTCTTAGATTCTGACTTGTGGACCCGGCGCACGTTAGCACTGTTCGGCGCATGTTAGGTATCGCAACGCTGAAAAATTACCAAAATACCATTTTCGTCCAATTTTCAATGTTTTGGCCCAAATCACCTCCAGAGTGTCCTGAAACTTTATTTATCTACAAAATAACTCAAAACACATCAAAATATTCACAAGACTCAAGAAACTATACAAAATATTAGGTTAAATGAGTGGGAAATAGTGATATAATTACCACTCATCAGATGGCAACATATAAACGTACAAAGCTAGGCTTGTAGCGAAGGGGTATCGTCAACGACATGGTGTCGATTACGATGAAACTTTTTCACATGTTTCCATGATTAAATCCATTCGGATAATGCTTGCTATTACTGCATATTTCAATTACGAAATATGGTAGATGAATGTCAAAACCGCTTTCTTTAACGAAAACCTTTTGGAGGATGTTTATATGCAACAGCCTGACGGTTTTGTCGTACCAAAACATGTTTATGGATTGAAGCAAGCATCACATTCTTGGAACCAACGTTTTGATGAGATCATAAAAGAAAATGATTTCATTCAAAACGAGGATGACCCTTGTGTATATAAGAAGGTTAGTGGGAGCACACTGACATTCATTGCCCTTTACGTTGATGATGTATTGCTTATTCGAAATGACATTCCCATGCTACAATCAATGAGAGCTTGGCTTTCATTAAAATTCTCCATGAAAGATCTGGGGGAAGCAGCCTTTATTCTAGGAATAAAGATCTACCGTGATAGATCTAGAAAGCTGTTTGGACTCTCCCAGAGCACGTACATTGACAAAGTGTTGAAGAGATTCAACATGGAACAGTATAAGAGGGGACTGTTGCCAGTGTCACATGGTGTCACTCTATCTAAGGACATATGTCCTAAAACTCAAGATGAGAGAGACAACATGAGTCGGATCCCGTTCGCTTTGGCAGTCGAATCAATCATGTATGCCATGGTATGTACGCGACCTGATGTCTCTTATGCTTTGGGCATGTGTAGTCACTATCAGGCCGATCCAGGTGATGGTCGCTGGGTTGCGGTTAAGAACATCCTTAAGTATCTTAGACGAACTAGGGATACTTTCTTAATCTATGGAGATGGAGAACTTGAGGTAACTGGGTTTACCGATGCAAGTTTCCAAACCGATAAAGACGACTGTAAGTCGCAATCTGGGTACATATTTTGATTGAACAACGGAGCAGTAAACTGGAAATCTTCCAAGCAAGAGACTATTGCCGATTAAACAATAGAAGCGGAATACATCGCTGCAGCTGAGGCAGCAAAAGAGGCAGTTTGGATCCGTAAATTCCTAATTGGATTAGGAGTAGTTTCGTTAGTAGTTGAGCCTGTTCCATTGTATTGTGACAATAACGGGGCTATAGCGCATGCTAAGGAACCGCGGTCTCATCAATGATCCAAGCATGTTCTTCGACGTTTCCATCTGATTCGTGAGATCGTACATCGTAGCGATGTGAAGATCGAGAAGGTCGCATCAGATGACAACATTGCAGATCCACGGACGAAAGCTATTCCTCAGCAAAATTTTGAGCGACATGTGCATAGTTCATGTGTTAGATACTTGAGTGACTGGTTATAGGCCAAGTGAGAGATTTTTGGAAAATTATGACCCATAGCATCACTATTTGTAAAAGACATTGTGGTTTTTGTACAAATTAACTATGTGACAATGGAAATTGATAAAAGTCCTTATGATTAGTTCCGGATTATAAGATATGAGACAGGATCAATCCATGAAGGTTTAATCATTAAATATCCATAGTCGTAGTATTATCGAGACTGGACATCGATAATGCATAATAGACTAGTATTGCACTTGTGCGTGTTATGAAAGCGTACAACATAGTTCTCATATATTTAAGTATTGGATACTTATGCAAGTGTGATAGGAGGTTGTGTTTACCAATGGTACGGAAACAGCTTCGCTCTGGATAGACCCATCAGAATCCCATTGGTAGTATGAATATGTGTCTATGGGAATCCGATTCAGGGTAGGTGTATTTGGTCTTAACCTGAGACTTGCATCGCTAATACTTGTGACAATCAATACGCTTTGGTTTTGGTCGTCCGAGACTTTAACAGGTTCAGTGTTTGCCGCTTCTGGGTTTATTGAGAATAGTAGTGTATTGGGTGTGATGTCAAGACGGAAGTATTACTTCAGTCATATGGAGATGATGATCACGCATGGATACATAACTGGTTCTCTATTATTTTGCAACTATCGGGATAATATGACAAGGTTATGATTATCCGATTATAGAGACTAGTTGCTAGTGATCTGATATATGCTTCGTACGGGGCAAACACTATTCCAGCCCCGGGCCTTGCATGTGACATCTGATACTGGATCGCAATACGCAATACTATATATACTACGCCTGACAAAGATTATATATTCCTTAAAGAATATTTCTGGAGAATTGGTTAGGCACGGCGCTTTGCTAGAAGCCAACCATGTCTTGTAAATCGGTAAAAATATGGTACCGGGTACACACGTGTTCGGATAGTCCGACGATCGGATTTACTGCCAACATATCCAGAGATCTCATGGGTCGCTTCCCGAAGATTCACCGATGACGTATGACTCGAACAGAATTAATCTGGGATTAATTATGAGAGAGAGAAAATTAATCTAGGATTAATTACGGTGAGAATTTATCTGGGATAAAATTCAAATAGAAGAGAGAGAACGATTAATTTGGAATTAATCGATTAAAATTAATATATTCGATATATTAAATGAAATTAGATTTCATAACGGAATTAAAATTGGATTTTAATTCGGGCGAATGAATTAATTTAGAATTAATTCGCGAGCGACTTTCGTAGTAATTTTGCTAGGCATAATTATTTAATTAAATTTGATTTATTAATGTCGCAACGAAAAATTCGTTAATTTGGAATTAACGAACCCGAGCCCGAGCGAAGTTTCGCGTTGAGATTGTTCGACGTTAATTTGGAATTTACAAGTGGTGGGACCCACTTGACTTACATCACACTTGTGACTAGTGATGGAAATTGTTGTTGGAAGAGTGTAAAACTTGCTTTACTTGTTTCTCACTCAAGACAATCTCAACACACTTTGTAATTGTTTATTCATTTTTGTTGAATGACTAATACCAAATCTTGGATTTGGTATATCATGATTTGAGTTTTGGAAATCAAATACACTTAACACAAAAATTGAAAAAACACTTCTCTCTCTCCCAAGGCCAAATGCCGTGAGCCTCTCCTTCTTGGTTTGGAATTTGTTTTCAAATTTCTTCTTTGCTAGCATATCAAAGAGTATTCTAAGGAGTTAGGGAAACTTTTCCCATTGAGTTTGGAATTCAAGAATCAAGCTTGGAGCTCAACATACAAATCAAGGAGGGCTTGGAGCAACTTCAAATGAGGCAAATTTTTGTTCTCAACACATCTAACAAACCGATCAAAGTGAGTATAATTTCCGCTATATTTCTTTGAGTATTCACACATGTTTTATGCTTATTAGATCCTTGGCTAGTTCTTAGAGAACCCAACAGTTTGATAAACACGTGGAGTCGATGGGTATTAGATACAATCGATATTGGCACTAGAGCAAGTAGGAGATTTTGTTGGGGTTGGTGCTCAGAGCGCCAATTCCCGATTGTTTTTCTTTGAGAATACTACTGTAAAACGTTTTATTATGAATAATACAAGCAGTTTCTGTAATATAATATATCTTTTAATATGGTAAAGATGTAATAGACCTTAGGATGATTAGTCATGAAACTGTTGCAAAAGCGTCGCAACTGACATTGAGTTGTGTATCATGACGTTGTCATTCTCAGACAGTTCCTGGTTAAGGTTTACACTACTTGGTCAGTAAAGTAAACCCGTTGAGACCAGTACATGTCGTATACTGGAATATATGATTCCAATAGTTTCTCAATGAACCATGAGTCTTGGGGACTAATAGACGTGTAGGTATTTATAGCGAATAAACACTGAACGACTCACAAAAGATTCTTAATGGATGGTACACCAACGTCAATAAGAATCTTCTCGGGTTGAGTAGCATTTGTGATTCTTCGACTTGAGATACCACCGTCGGCACATGAGACATCTTCCACACTTAGATGGTAGTCACGTCACCGATCTATTTAGATCAGACCTCTGCATGTTCGTTGGGTGTGGATAGATCTTCAGGGTGTCCTGTGTGTGTCGAAATAGGATCCGTCAGTTCTGTGTACAGAGCATAGGTAGTCCATTTATGATTAGCAATCAGATAAAAACCATGGGCCCATGGTACACTTTAGAAATAAGATCTAAGTGTTCTCTTTTTGAGATTGCTAATGGAGACGTTGACGGGATAATCCCTATAGAGATTTGACGTTTACATCTATATCTCTGGGATATATCCGGATACTTGTGACAGAGGAATTATACATTTGCCATAACCTCTACCTGTATGATTCAGCGAGTTTATATGTGGTCATCATAATTTACGGGTGGGTAAATTATGGACACGAAATTGGATTTCGTGACGGATATGCCTGAATCTACAAAGTCTCACTAATGAAATATACTCGTAGAGAAGTAGGGCAACATTTATAAATAATACCGATTATTTATAAGTAGTTTAAAGGTTAAACGCAAAAGTATATGTGAATGGACCCAATAGTCATTTCCTAATTTTTGTGTATTTGTATTTAATATTAGATTTTATCACATACACATAAATTAATTGTCAAATTGAGATATTTGACTAATATCATAAATATATATGTATTTGATATTTAATGTAAATATAAAACATATATTTAATATATTTGTATTTAAATAATTATTTAATTATTTAATTGTTAAATAATTACATTAATTAAAATAATAAATATATTCTAAGTTGTGATAATTATTGTGATGACTTAAAGATGCTTTACTTGACTTGTTGAATAAGCTTTAAATGGTTTAATGATAAAGTTAACAAGTTATAAAGGCATTTAAGTTAAAAAAAAATCTAGATATTATTTATAATTTTCAGCCAAGGCAAAAATGGGAGGTATAAATTGTTTTGTTTCATTTTAAGGTTTCATAAGTTTCAAATACACAAATATAAACATAAAAGAAGTTGAGAGAGAAGCTTGGAGACTTAAAGAAAATCTTTGGTTTTTGTAAGTATTTCTTCAAAGGCTTCAACATGGAAATTATTTCTAACATGCTTGGCATCATTTTGTGTTGCTTTGATGTTCTCTCTTTTCTTATAGTTTGTGTTTATTTGTTTGTGAACTTGGAAGAAAGATTGATGCATGTAAGTAAGCTTTAAATGGTTTAAAAGGCTTACTTTTGAATTTTTGAAAATCAAGTTATCATTCTAGAGTTAGTAAGCCACTCCTTGGTGACCTAGAATTGTTCTAGAGTTATTTCAAAGTGGTGAGGCTTGTTTGGTGAAGTATTGAATGGATTAAAGTGTTGGATTTTAAAGATTTGGTGAAATTGGACAATTTGGTGAAATTGAAATATTAGGGTTCTTAACCCACTCCAAATATGGGGCTTTTCATATATATGATGTATTATGCAGTTTATATGATGCATGTAAAATTTTGGGTTGATTAGATTTGATCTTGGCATGTTTTGAACAAAAGGGACCAAAATGCAATAAATCGAAAGTTTGGGGTGTTCTCGGCATTAGACTAAAATTTGGGGATTTGTGTGAAATCAGATTTTTATGTATTGGATATGTTGAAAAATATTTTAGAAATGATTTAGAATAATCTAAAATCATATTTGACAATTTTTGGACTAAAATGATCAATTTGCAAAGTTATGGGGCAATTCGATAATTACCAAGAAATTTGATCTCTTATGTAATTTTTCAGAATTTGATAATTGGATAATGAAATAAATAAGTTTATTTGATTGATCCGAGAAAAATTTTTGAAATCGAAAAATATTGATTTTCCACTATTCTGCTGCGTTACCAGATTTCCGCCATAAAACCCCTACATCAGTATTATTTATAAAAGTTGCCCTAGTGCCCTACAAGTATATCTCGTTAGTGAGACTCCCTAGTTTCAAGCATATCCGTCACGAAATCCATTTTCGTGTCCATAATCTACCGACCCGTAAATTATGACAAACACGGATAAAATCTCTGAACCATACAGGTCGAGGTCACTGCATACGTATAATCCTTTATTCACAAGTATCTGGATTATCCCAGAGATATAGATATAAACGTCAAATCTCTTTAGGTATAATCCCGCCGACGATTCTATTAACAATCTCTTAAATAACACTTAGAACTGATTTCTACAGTGTACCACAAGCCCATGGATTTAACATATTGCTAATTCCATAATGGATATATATGCTCTGTACACAGAACTGACAGATCTTACCTTGATACGCACAGGATATCATGAGGATCAGTCCACACCCAACGAACATACGGAGGTCTAATCTAAATAGATCGGTGACGTGACTGCCATCAAAGTGTGGAGGATACCTCATATATCCACAGTGGTATCTCAAGTTGAAGGATCACTATGCTCACTCAACCCGAGAAGATTCTTATTGATGTTTGTGTACCATCTATTAAGAATATTCTGTGAGTCGTTTAGTATGTATCTGATATAAATGCCTACATGTCTATATGAGTCTCCCGAGACTCATGGTTCATTGAGAAACCATTAGAATCCAACATTCCAATATACGACATGTACCGGTCTCAACGGGTTTACTTACTGACCAAGTAATTGTAAACCTTGACCAGGAACAGTTAAAGAATGATATTGTTATGATACTGCTCAATGCCAGTTGCGACGCTTTTACAACTGTATCCTAACCAATCACTCTATGGTCCTTTACGTCTTTACCATATAATAAAAGAATTTATATTACCGAAACTGTTTATTTTATTCATTAATAAAATATATACAAAAGTATTTACAGGGAAATACATAAGAAATTGGCGCTCAGAGCACCAACCCTAACAAAATCTCCCACTTGCGCTAGTGCCAATATCGATTGTATCTAATACATATCGACTCCACATGCTTATCAAATAACTTCGGAGGTATGGCCTTCGTGAGTGGGTCTGCTACATTATCTTCAATGGGAACTTTGCACACGACAATGTCACCTCGTGACACAATCTCTCAAATGATATGGTACTTTCGTTCCACATGCTTCGATTTCTGATGCACCCTCGATTCCTTTGCTTGCGCAATGGCACAAGTATTATCACAGTATAATGGAATCAGATTCTTGATACTCGGGACAACTCCCAGTTCTGTGATAAACTTCTTAAGCCAAACAGCTTCTTTTGCAGCTTCAGAAGTAGCAATATATTCCGCCTCTATGGTGGAATCAGTTGTAGACCCCTATTTGGAATTTTTCCAACAAACTGCACCTTCGTTAAGGGTAAATAGGAATCATGATGTAGACTTTCTATCATTGGGATCCGATTGGAAATCAGAATCCGTATACCCATTAACTTGCTGTTCATTTCCTCTATAAATGATAAACTTATCCTTAGTACCTTTGAGATACTTCAGGATATGTTTAACAGCCATCCAATGGTCATTTCCTGGATTAGACTGATATCTACTGGTTACATTAACCGCTTAGCTAATATCAGGCCTCGTACATAACATGGCATACATAATGCTACCCAACCATAAAACATAAGGTTGATTAGACATTCTAATCTTCTCATCTTCTGTTTGCAGACACATCTTCTTCATAAGATGAATGCCATGTCTGAACGGTATATTTGTTGTCTTACAGTTAGCAAAATTGTACCGCTCTAAGATCTTATCTATTTACGTCGATTGGGATAACCTAATAAGCTTCTTTTCTCTATCCATATAGAGCTTTATACCCAAGATATAAGAAGCTTCACCCAGGTCCTTCATGGAGAAATTCTTACAGAGGTAAGCTTTGACGCCTTGCATCATTCCTATATCATTCCCAATGATTATGATGTCATCAACATAGAGAACCAAAAATACTATCATACTCCCACTACCCTTCTAGTACACACAGGATTCTTCCGTATTCTTGAGAAAACCAGACAATCTAATAATCTCGTCGAATCGAAGATTCCAACTTCTTGAAGCTTGCTTAAGTCCATAAATGGACTTCTTAAGCTTACAAACCATGCCTGAGGTTTTTCTGGATACAAAACCCTCTCGCTGTTCCATATAGATTTCTTCATCAAGAAACTTATTTAGAAAAGCCGTTTTGACATCTATTTGCCAAATCTTGTAATCATGGTAAGCAGCAATAGATAATAAAATCCTTATAGACTTTAGCATCGCAACTGGAGAAAAATTTCATTGTAGTCGATACCAGGTCGCTACGTGTAACCTTTAGCTACCAGTCGGGCCTTAAAGATTTTAACCTTTTCGTCAGGCCTACGCTTCCTTTTGTAAACCAATTTACTACCGATAGGAACAATTCCTTCCGGAAGCGGAACCAAGTCCTAAACTTGATTCTGATGCATAGAGTCTAACTCTGATTTCATGGCCTCTTGCCACTTCGCGGAGTCGATGTCCAACATCGTTTCTCTATAGGTATAAGGGTCGGTCTCTTCGACTAAAAGAACATCCAGACTCTTTTCTTGTATCAAATACAATTGTTCAGGAGGTATAGACACCCTTTGGGACCTACGAAGTGTCTCTGTTGAAGGCTCTTCATTTATTTGAACTTCAGGTTCCTCTAATGGTTCATTGGTTCCAGGTTGTACTTCATCAAGTTAAACCTGTCTATGATTACCTCCTTTAGACAAAAATTCTACTTCTAGAAATTTTGTGAAGCGAGCTACGAACACATTTCGATGCTCGGTATCATAGAACAAATATCCTTTCGTATTTGAAGGATACCCAACAAACCTAAACTTTTTCCCTCGAGACGGAAGCTTATCTGGCTGAGTCATCCTGATACAGGTATGACAGCCCCAAATCATAACATAATTAAGATTTGGTTTCCTACTAGTTCATATTTCATACGGAGTTGTGGGAACAACCTTGAAAGGAATATTATTCAAAAGATGAGCAGCAGTTAAAAGAGCATATCCTCATAAGTAATAGGGCAAATCTGTAAGACTTAACATTGATCGAACCATATCTAATAAAGTCCGATTTCTCCTTTCGGACTCTTCATTGTGCTATGGAGTACCCGGAGGAGTATATTGAGCGAGAATCTCATTCTCCTTTAAATAATCGGTGAATTCACCACTCATATATTCACCGCCTCGATCAAATCAAAAACATTTAATATATTTACCAATATGTTTTTCTACTTCATTTCGGATTTCCTTAAAGTTTTCAAAGGTTTCTGATTTATGTTTCATCTAATAAACATAACCATACCGTGACAGATTATCGGTAAAGGTAACGAAGTAGGAAAAACTACTGTGAGCAGTGTGACTCATGGGACCACATACATCAGAATGTATTAGTTCCAATAATTCAGTGGCTCGGTGTCCTACACCAAAAAATGGGGCTTTGGTCATTTTACCCTGAATGCAAGATTCACAAGTTGGATAAGGTTCAATGGTAAGATCATATATCAAACCATTCCTAACCAACTGGGTTAGGCGTTTCACGCCTATATGACCCAACCTCATATGACACAGTTCAATATTATTTTTATCAGATACTTTACGTTTATTAATTCCTGCATTAAAGATATCTTATGAGTTATGCAAAATGTAATGACCATGCTCATTTGGACAAACAAGGATATGAACATTATATCTATCATATAAATATAAAGAACGATTCTTAATATTTACATTATATCCTTCAGTATCTAATACAAAAATTGATACAATCTTCGCAACACATCCTGGTATAAAAAAGTAGCCATGCAACAAAAGGTTCCCACTGGGTAGGGGAATCTCGCATAAGCCCACAACAACTGCATCCAAAGAGTTGCCACTCCCGAATCGCAATTATATCTCCCCAGATTTTAGCCGTCTGCTTTCCTTCAGCACCTACAACGAATCACAAATGTGAATTGGACAAGCATAATCTAAAATCCAACTGGATGACATAACTTCACAAGCTAATGAGATATCAATAATGGGAAAAATAGAGGTACCTGAAGTAGATGCTCTTTCCTTTATGATTTGCGCCAAATAGTCAGGACAATTCCTTTTCCAGTGGCCAATCTTGCTGCAGTGGTGGCATTTATCTTCGACGGCTCTCTTAGGTTTAGCTATCTTACCCTATGGTGGAAGATTTGTACCCTTCTTTTTCTTCCCTTTCTTATTATTCCCTTTCTGTTTAGATTAGGTGGAAGCAGGAAGAGCAGTGGGTTTAGGAGGGTGAGTCGATACTCCCTTCCTCAGATCTTCCCCCGCAGTTTGTAGCATCTTATGCAGCTCCTAGTAAGAACAGCTAATACCATTCATATTGAAATACATCACAAATTGGCGATATGATGCTGACAGAGATCCTAGTATCACACTTCGTCCTAAAGTGTCATTCAGAGGGAAATTATAGCGCCTCAACTGTTCGATCAAATCAATCAGATGTAGTACGTGAGGGCTTACAACCTATCCCTCGTCAAGTTTTGCATGGAACAGTTCCATAGTAATTTTATGAACTGAGACATGTTCTTGGTTCATAAAAGACTCTCTCAGTCGCATCATCGTAGTATATGCGTCGGGCAATCCAAAATATTGCCTCTTAAGCTCTGGTGCCAAGGAACTGAGAATATATGATTTGACTCTTCTATCATCATCTCTCCACTTTTGGAGAGTCTCATGTTTCTCTTGTGTAGCATCAGGTGCTATGGCAAGTGACAATAGACCTTCTAACACATATCCTATCTGCTCAGACCAAGAATAATTCTCAAATCCAAGTCCCAACATGCAAAGTTTTCGGTGCCTTTAAGCTTGTTCTTATCAAGTATACGAGTAAAAGGATTAGAAGTAGGTGCCGCCATCACAAATCTATCATATAGATAGCGAAAAATAATTAGCAGACATAACAGTTTCATATAATATAAATCAAACAAAGCATAAATAGATCATGTATTTTTAATCTACAAATGCCATTCCCACTATTACATGTGATACTGTAATCCCCAAATAGAATGCAAACAAACAATTAATCAAATTAAATTTAATAGAGAAAGGTGGATCCCATGAATATGTTTCAGCTCACAGCTTTGGCACGATCTCGCCTACGTATTGTCAATAGGTAGACAACTCATTGTCAATTACTCAATAGTGACTCCTGGGTTCCGGTCCTGGCCATTTCTCGTTGTGACAGCTTTGGCATGTTCACAAGGAGGCGTACCAAGGTTAAACTTGTCAATGACAAATTCAAGATACTTGCGTAGTCCTGACAGCTTTGGCACATTCAGGATTTCCGCTTTCGCTTGAATTTATCTAGTATCACACATACATCCGGTATGGATAGATTTCTATCAACTACACCCTCACTGCTTTGGCACGATCTCGGAAGCAGCCATAGAACAAATATCCACAAACGTATTGACAAGACGGGCCAAGAAACATGTATCCAATACATATTACTTTTAAAACCTTATTAATAGGGATTTTCCGCAAAGATGATACGTATTTAATTTAATCAAATTAAATAAATACCAGCATGTATAAAGTAAGAACATAATTAAACATTGAATTTAAAGGCATATTCATATTATGTGTTCAGGTTCAGACCTGCTCTGATAGTATTTTTGTTGGGGTTTTGGGTGGTAATTCGGGTAAACGCAGAGGAACGCAGAAAATCAACATTTTCCGATTTCAATAATTTTTCTTGGGTAATTAAAATAAACTAATTTATCTTAATTATTCAATACTTAAAAACTGAAATTTTTACCCAAAAAATAGATTTTTCAGTAATTACCATTTTGCCCCAAAACTTTGTATTTTTGTCATTTTAGTCCAAAATTATCAAATACAATTCTAATTGATTCCAAATCAATCCCAAAATGATTTATACATGAAAATACAATTTTCAACTCAAAGAAACCGAATTTCCAGAATTTGCCGAATGGTCCTTAAACTTTCAAGATTTTACAATTTGGTCCTTTTTTGTTCAAAACAAGCCAAGATCAAATCCAAAAATTCCCAAATTTAATATACATCATATATATCCATCAAATCTCATCATATAAATGAAAAGCCCCAAATTTGGTGAATGTTAAAAACCCTAATTTTATAATTTTAAAAATTAACAAAATTAATTAAATTCAATACTTTAATTCAATTCCCACAACACCAAACAAGCCTCACCATCATGAAACAACTCAAGAAAAATTCTAGGTCAATCATGAGTGGCTAAGTAACTCTAGAATGACAACTTCCATCAATATGGCAAAAAGAAAGCTTAATAAATAATTTTAAGCATTCTTATTCAATTTACATGCTTCCATCTTTCATCCAAGTTCTCAATCATCAAAACACATCCATAAGAAAGTAGAGAAGAAACTAAGCTACACATGTTGAAGCTTATGATCTTAGAAACAATTTTCAAGAAGAAGAAAGTAAGAAAATCCTTACCAAATTTCCAAAAATTGCAAGTTTTTCTTCTTTCTTTCTCTTTTCCTCTCTTTCTCTCTTTGTATTTGATTTTTTTAGGGTTCTTAGATTGTGAAACAAAAAAGAAAAATGGCCTTATATATTTTTCCAATAGCCACGAAAAATAGGAAAAATAATAGCCATTTATTTTCTATTTTTGTTTCAATTAATGGAAAATGATTTAATAAATATTTGTGGTTATAAATCATCAAATAATTTGATGTTTATCACAAATAAGCCAATTAAATAATGCCATTCCAACCAATCAAAATTGGCCAAGAAAACCAACCAAATAAAGCCATTTAGCTTACTTTAATTAAATTAAACTAGATATTAAATACTTGATTAATTTAATTATTTAACATTTAAATAATCAAATAATTAAATAATTAAATACAAAAATCTCAAATATTTGTATTATATTTACATTAAATAATCAAAATACATATATTAATAATAAATGTCAAATATCACAATTCGACATTTAATAAATGGCCGAAAGATCTCAAAAACATGTATCTTCGTTTACCGTTTTAAACGACTTATAAATAATCAGTATTATTTATAAAAGTTGTCATAGTGCCCAACGAGTATATCTCATTAGTGAGACTCTCTAGGTTCGGACATATCCGTCATAAAATCCATTTTCCTGTCCATAATCTACTCACCCGTAAATTATGACGAACACATATAAAATCTCTGAACCATACAGGTCGAGGTCACTGCATACGTATAATTCTTCCGTCACATGTATCTGGATTATCCTAGAGATATAGATATAAACGTCAAATCTCTTTAGGTATAATCCCGCCGATGATTCTATAGAAATCTCTTAAATAACACTTAGAACTGATTTCTACAGTGTACCACAGGCCTATGGATTTAACAGATTACTATTCCATAATGGATACATATACTCTGTACACAGAACTGACGGATCCTATCTTGATACGCACAGGATTTCATGAGGATCAGTCCACACACAACGAACATATGGAGGTCTGATATAATAGATCGGTGACATGACTGCCATCAAAGTGTGGAGGATACCTCATATATCCACATTGGTATCTCAGTTGAAGGATCACTATGCTCACTCAACCCGAGAAGATCTTATTGACGTTGGTGTACCATCTATTAATAATTCAGTGAGAGTCGTTCAGTGTTTATCCGATATAAACACCTATGTGTCTATATGAGTCTCCCGAGACTCATGGTTTATTGAGAAACCATTAGAATCCAACATTCCAATATACGACACGTACTGGTCTCAACGAGTTTACTTACTGACCAGTAATTATAAACCTTGACCTAGGGTATCTGGATTATCCTAGAGATATAGATATAAACGTCAAATCTCTTTAGGTATAATCCCGCCGATGATTCTATTAGAAATCTCTTAAATAACACTTAGAACTGATTTCTACAGTGTACCACAGGCCTATGGATTTAACAGATTACTAATTCCATAATGGATACATATACTCTGTACACAGAACTGACGGATCCTATCTTGATACGCACAGGATATCATGAGGATCAGTCCACACCCAACGAACATATGGAGGTCTGATATAAATAGATCGGTGACATGACTGCCATCAAAGTGTGGAGGATACCTCATATATCCACAGTGGTATCTCAAGTTGAAGGATCACTATGCTCACTCAACCCGAGAAGATTCTTATTGACGTTGGTGTACCATCTATTAAGAATCTTCAGTGAGTCGTTCAGTGTTTATCCGATATAAACACCTATGTGTCTATATGAGTCTCCTGAGACTCATGGTTCATTGAGAAACCATTAGAATCCAACATTCCAATATACGACACGCACTGGTCTCAACGAGTTTACTTACTGACCAAGTAATTATAAACCTTGACCAGGAACAGTTAAAGAATGATATTATTATGATACTGCTCAATGTCAGTTGCGACGCTTTTGCAACTGTATCATAACCAATCACGCTATGATCATTTACGTCTTTACCATATAATAAAAGAATTTATATTACTGAAACTATTTATTTTATTCATTAATAAAATATATACAAAAGTATTTACAGGGAAATACATAAGAAATTGGCGCTCAGAGCACCGACCCTAACATACACATAACGCCCCAAAGTAATGGTTTTGTATTCATGGCTCCAGATAGGCGTATGGGGGGACGGCGATACGTAATGCCCTCATACGTCTGATTTTTCAGATACAGATCAGTTTCAGATACCAGATTTCCAGAAAATATTTTTCAAAGATTCAGATTTAGAAAAGGATTTCAGAAAGTAGTTTTCAGTGAGCTATCAGACAAAGTTTTCAGAAAAAGAATTTCATATAAAGTTATTTCTGAAATGAGATTTCAGAACCAAATGTTTTATATTAGCATTTCAGATTTTCGTCCACTCACTTAGATCATACAACGATCTAACCCCCCACTCCTAATTTTCTGTGGTTGTAGGTATTCTTGGAGGACTAGCTTGGGAGGACGGATACCGATGCAATCACTAGGGTTGGAGTCCACAAGTACGAGTCAGAGATAGAGTGTGAGTCAGTCAGAGTCGATTAAAAGTTTTGTATTAGTCTTTGACTTTGAGGTAGTCATAATCAAAGTGTGTTATTGAGTTTTCAGTTTTAGATGTTTAATTTGTATGTATTGATTATGAGTTTGGGCTATGGTCTCACACATAGTATAATGAATTAAAGAAGAGAACATTAGTGTTTGCTCATGGTTAGAAAGTAAGAGGCTTATGGGATTATTACGGTCTATCCCCTGCCGGTAATATCTCCCAGACTAGGGATGTTACATCTAGTTTCTGTCAAGAGAAGAAAATACATAAGGGTTTTGTTTCATTTTTGTTTCATAAGTTCAAGCCACCAAAATCAATTACAAAAGAGGGTTGAGAGAAAAGTTGAAGAAGAAAGAAAAAGCTTAAGCAAAATATCAAGATTTGTAAGTATTTCTCAACACACTTCAACTTAGAAATTGTTTCTATTATTCTTGGATTCAACTTGTGTTGATAGGATGATGTCTATACTCTTTTAGTTTTTAATTAAATGGTTGGGAACTTGTTTTAAAGATGTTTGCATGTATGATTAACAAAGTAAGCTTGAAATGAGTTTATAAGCTTTATTTTTATTATTTAACAATCAAGTTGTCATTCTAGAGTTGTTAGGCCGCTCATTGATGACCTAGAATTGTTCTTGTATTGTTTCAAAGTGGTGATACTTGTTTGGTGTTGTGAAGATTGAATTAAAATGTTGAATTTGTTTAATTTTGGCTAATTTCTTAATTGGACTAATTTATGAAATTAGGGTTCTTAACCTTATCCAAATTGGGGAATTTTCATATATGTGTTGTATAATGATGTATATATGATGTATATTAAATTTGGTGATGATTGGATTTCATCTTTACTTGTTTTAAACAAGATTGGGTCAAATTGAAAAACCTGGGAAATTTTGGGTGCATTCGACAATTGTAAAAAAATTGGAATTTTTGTTGCAATTTATATTTTGATGTATTGGATATGTATAAATCAGTTTGGGATTGATTTGGAATCACTTAAAATTATATTTGATAATTTGAGAACCAAAATGATCAAAATACAAACTTTGAGGGGTCATTCGGTAATAATGAAGAAATCTGGTTTTTGGGTAAAAATTCAGTTTTTGAGTATTGAGTAATTAGAATAAATATGTTTATTTTAATTACTTGAGAAAAAATATTGAAATAGGAAAATTTTGATTTTCCGCGTTCCGCTTTGTTTACCTGGATTTGCCCCTAAAAATCCCAATAGTGTGATCTCGTATCAGACTATCCTTTACCATACAAAATAAGCATCTAATGCTTAAGTGATAAAATCTCATAAAATATTATTCTAAGTTATTTACTTAAACGAATATTTTTCTTAATGTTTTTCTCTCCGTCAATGGCACTACTAGTCGTATTAAAATATTTATTAACTATTTATAAAGAACAAGTTGTTAGTGATATGCCCTATACCCAACTTGTGGATGGACTATATGTACATGCATTTGTAATATTTTCATTAATTAATAAAATGGCAATCTTTATTATACGTGTCTTACATAACTTATATGAATCATTAACACTGTAATAAAGCCCTTGGAGTAATAAGACGATGGCTTCAACGCCTTATGAGAATCATTACTCTTAAATGTTCATAGTCATAGTTTTGTGAATAATCTGGGCGTTCACAAAGCGGAGAGACTAGCATGATGACATGATCCACCCTTAAGTGGGGTAGCCGATCTCATAGGCTACTAGCGGAGATCCGTCCGCTTGGTGTATCACATGGATGCAAGAGTTGCTCGTGTCCATCGAACTGACCGCCGAAAGTTTTCTTATGGAGTGTTTATCCCATGTGTCTGTGAGAACTTTCATGTATCGATTATATGACTAGTCCTTAGACTTGAGGTCTTTACAATCTTATGTGTGAATCAAATAACTTTGACATTCCATTTCCCCGGTTCAAAAGATCCGGTCATAAGGGTATGATTGGGTCATTTGTTGAACCACATGAAGTTTGTAAAGATACAACAGAGAATCGCCACTCTCTCAGATAATATTTTCTTATAAGAGTAGTATTCCAGTTCGCGGGTTGATATGTGTGATCAGTGCTTGAGACTGTGGCCACAGCGGAAGAATCATGTGAGATTCTTGGGTTAGCACGATTCATGACACTATCAACATCATACCTTTGACCATATGGGTAGACATTTTTCGTACCTTAGGTCAATATGTGGGGATACAGTGAGGCGAGGGACCGTATCATATGTAAATCGCATACATAATGGGTATATATATCTTTCCTTCTCATTTGAGGGCTATGACATGTTGCTAGATGTCAACCTTGGTCATTGAAATCGAACGACCATCTGATCGGAGGATAATTTATGTTCGATTAAATTATCACGATTCATTTCATGTCCAACTTGAGGGGAATCCAAAAGGTCACACACAACAAAGTCGAAATCAATGGTTAACAGTGCACAATACATATTTAACAGCATATATGATTGTTGTAGGAATTGTTCATAAATGGTTCAATGTGTTTAATTATTGAAGAGATCATTTATGAGGTTCCTTAGTGGCTTAGGGATTGGTGAATGACGATAGGGGCACTTTGGGAATTGGAATAAATAGATTAAAAAAAATTACTATTCACATGAATAGTAATGCATGAATAGTAAATTTTTTATTATTTAATTTTGTTATTTGTTTTGAATTCCAATTCGGCCCAAACTCTTATTAGGGTTTTATAATCTCATTAAACCACTATATTAAGATATAATGGCTAAGATTAAATTGGCTTTTATCCCACAAGAGATTCTTAATTAATTTTGTTGTCTTTGGAGCACTATATAAACCCAAAGAATTCTTCACAAATTTTTGCACCAAACCTTTCATATCTTGGATTTATATAAGTGAGCAACTCTAAGCCACTGATTTAGAGGATCCTTAAGTCTTATTGACTAGAGGAACCTCAAGTTAAATGTTTTGAGGTATTTGCCTAGGCTAGCACCAAGGGCAAAATACCCGTGCACTCAAGGCGTAGTCTTGCCGTTGAGTTTTGGCTTTGGTGTGTGCATCTTTGGAGGCCACACACTTGGGTGGCTCTTTGGAACGTGGAAGAGCTTGTTGAGTTCGAGAAAAGCTTGTAGATTGGAGGGAGGACTGGAGGAGTCTTTGGTTCAAGTAAGTCTTTTTCTTTCGTTATTTTATTTAGAGTTCTTATGATAGTTAGCATGTTTAGGTTTATGTTCTTTGCATGTAGGTTTATGTTCTTTGCATGTTTTATGAGTTTTATGCTTAGAATATATAGTAACATGTCTAGGCTTGTAGAATAATCAAAATAAATGGGTCTTGGGCAAAGGGAAAGCGGCATCATAATTTTAATAATTTTATTTTCCGCTGCGCACTCGCGGCCACTTCCCATCAGTGGTATCAGCGCGCCATTTTTGTTTTGATTTGTTCTCACTCGTTTGAACTCAAAATTGGGTTTTTAAAAGCTCGTTGGAAAGTTAACACCCTGAACTTAATTTTAGGCTTAAGTTTTGTATGATTTGGTTAAGATTTGAATTGTGAAATTGCATTTAAAGTTCACGAGTCTGCAGAAAAACGTGAATAGTAAATTTATTTGAATAAAATAAAATGCAATATCATAATTAAATATTAATCAAAGTTATTTAATGCTTAAAATAATTCCAACATAGTAAAACTCATATGCTTGATGATTCTATGTATGATTAGAATTGGCATGATTATTTTAGGGTGCAAGCATCTAGAGACTTTCTAAGAAATAGAGAGTGTATTGCTTATCCCTTAGCTAATTAATTATTCCGTGATGAACTTGGAGATTTATTACCCTTAAGGCTAATAAATATAAATCACTTGTTTATAATAAAAGACATTATAAAAGATACAAGTAGGGTGTGACCAAGGGGTTAATAAAACTTTCCAAACTAAAGTTAATTTAACCAAAGGTATACTAGAGTTAGATAATGATTTGGTGTCTTCCTTCACTCACTACCTTTTTATAGCCAAAAGGAAAAGCTGTGAAGACATCTAGATAATCATTTACTGAAAGCTTACCTTAAAGAATATGTAGGCACTGCATTTTTGCATATAAGTCCCGATGATGAGCCTCATACGGATGCACTACCCTTTAAGTTGCAGAAGTTGCGGGAAACGGACGTCGGAAGGGAAAATTCAAAAATCAATACCTTGTTGGACTTAATTTGTTTGTTTAGCTTCGGGTTCGCTCATTGGATCTCTGTTTTAAAATTCATCCTTGGCCCACACACCATCAATCACACGCCCAAGCCCACCAAAGAACCAATCACACGCCCAAGCCCATCAAACCCATCCAAAAAATACCCAACACATTAAACACATGTTAAAATCAAATTAAATCACCTTCCTAATTTAAATAAATCACATGCCTAAATTAAATAAATCAAATAAAATCTCATGCCTAAATTAAACAAATCAAATCAAATCCCATAAATCATTTTCCTAAACTAAAACAAATCATCTCCCTAAATTAAAGAGATATTCCTTATAACAAATTAAATAGATATTCCCCATAATTACACAATATCTCCATTTCCTACCTATACAAGGACAACCCTAACCCACTTCTATAAAAAGACACACAAACCAAACCTTTAGGACCTAGAGCTCATTCACCACATTCACGCCATTCTCTCTTCACATTCTCTCTTCACCCATCATCTCTCCTTCACGCGACAACAACAATGAAACCCAGAGAGCCACCTTCACTTATCCACTCTCACATCTCTCTCTTCCTCACCATTCACACGTCCTCTATCTCTCTGGAACCGAAAATAATAAATCACTAACACGTCCCTCACATTTCCCTCTTCCATTCTCTCGGCCCCTCTCAATAAAAACCCTAATACACATACCTCTCTCTCTCGCCTATACCTCTCTCTCTCACTAACCCTAGCTGCCCACGACCCTTCAATAGCCAATAAAACCATCCCCACATCACGCCACATCCATCTCTCTCAACCAAAAACAGACAAAGTGATTAAACCTTAATAGCTCATTCATGCCAAAGACCCCATCTCTCAGCCACCACATCATCAATCTGCCTCTATCCCCTCTCATATCTCTACTCTCTCTACAAACAAAATAAAACCCTAAACAATAAGACAACACAGTTCGCCCTCTATTTATCAATAATCTATCATCTGTCTCATTAACTCATTCCCTCTACAAGAACCCTCTCTCGACACTCACAAAAACTAGAACAGACCACGCAGCTACTCCTTCTCTCTCATATCTCTCTCTATTCCACTCACTGACTTCTCTCGTCTTTCACGCATAAACTGGCCAACTTCTCTCGGTAATCATCCAGTGCACACCTCTCATCAATTCACACGGCACACACAGATCAACCCCAAATCGGCCCTCATCACCAATGAACACACACACAAAGTAAGCCAGTCAGCCCCTCCACTGACGCAACAAACATAGCCCCTAAACTGCATTTCACCACTTTTCATAAACACACACTGCCACGCCACAAATAAAACGTAGGCCATGTGAAGCAACAAGCCATTGACCGTAACAAATAAACAGCCCACTCAATGATGCCAACAGCCATAGCATTCAACAACCCCCCCACTGACCAACAATAAACAAAGCAAACTCCCCTCAGCACCCTTAACCGAACAGCCAACAAAGATCCAAACCAGCAGCCCAAACCACCCTCAAAACTGCACCAAAAAATGCCAAAATAGGGAACAAAATAGCCCCCGAAATAGTCCAAAATAGCTCCCAAAACAGACACGCAAACAGCAGTAGAATACGTCGAAAACAGTGAGGAAAGCGTGGATGAAACAGTGAAACAGTGAGCGAAACAGTGAACCAGAAAACCAGAAAATAGTGAAGCGTTAACCCTTCCGGCGACGTCCCAACGCACTCCCGAGAAGCTACTTAAAAGGTAAGACTTGGGGGCACCCTTTGTTATATTTTATTTTATCGTCCTCGACACGGCATGCTTGGTTGGACGTGAAATACATCCAACCGGGTATGCGAAGTCCTAAATTGAAAATGGCCAAATATTTTGGTAACATATTTCATTATTTGGCATTTATTTCGCGTTATTTGTCTTTTTACTATTTCGCATTTAATTTGGATTTATAGTTGTTTTATTGTTCCACATTTATTTTGTGTTATTTATCTTTCTTCATTATTTCTCATTTTAGTTTATTATTCGTCTCTTCGGTTATACAGTTATACGCATTATCATATTTCATGTATGTCAACATTGGGTTCATGATTGCGTTGTGTTAATAATTGCTTGTTATCTTCTCGTGGTATATCAGATGGAAACCCAGACATAAATTCCGTAGCCGAATCCGAATGGACTGTAGTGCGGTCTGTACTTGGGATACAACTCCACGTACTGCTTGAGGAAACATTCATGAGATTGCGTGCTTGCCTTTATTTCACTTACTTCTATGCATGCAAACTTAGATATAGGTTGTATGCAAACTTAGATATAGGTTATTCTTGCGTATGTATGTTGCGTAGACTTGGTTAGATTATTACATAAATCCGTTCATTACGAGTGACATAAGTAAGGGACCATTCCGAACCCAACGGTTTGAGGTCTTCCCTTGCGAGGGGTGAGTGCGGCCTTAAATCATTTCCCAGTTCACATTGGATGGCGACTCATTTATTCTCCAGTTTAGTCTCTCGTGGGCTACTCCGTACTCTTGACCGGGCCGCGAGCCTGGAACAGCGTCGCTGATTTATGTGTCTTATTGTCTGGCGACTCCACTGGGGATAGGGAATCAGCCCCGAAATAATGCCTTGTAATGTTTATGATTTTTGTCTTAGTTAACCGTGTCTACATTGAGTTTAAGGGGTTTAATCAAAAGCACTATTAGAGCTAGGTAATGGTTTGGTGTCTTCCTTCATTCATTACCTTTCGATAAGGAAAAGTTGTGAAGGCACCTAGATAATCATTTACTCGAAGCTTACCGTGATGGACTAATTTGGAGGATCTATTGTTTATTCCTGTCACCAAGGCGATAAGAGCCTAAGAGGTAAGGGTATTTAAGAGAGTTTTCTCCACCCTCCCTCTGGGAATATTCAATAAGAAATCCATTTGACAGTCATTCATGTATCACCACTCGTTGGCACGTACCTTAGCGTATAAAAAAAGGGTGCGCTCACTTGGTCGTCCGAACCCTTGAGTGGGGAGACCTAGTTGTGGGCAATCCTTCACCGACGGGAGCCATTGTCTACACTCCTATAAACCCGCATGTGAACTATAGTTGTATGACCTATAGAAGTGAGCGACCAGTATATAGTTCAAGTGTAGAACACTTGAGTGATTAGCTATAGGCCAAGTGGGAGATTGTTGGACAATTATGACCCATAGCATCACTATTTGTACAGAACATTGTGTTGTTGTAAAAATTAACTATGTGACAAAGGAAATTACTCTTTTATCATTTGTAATTGGATTACTGGAATATATAAATGGTAAAAGTCCATATGATTAGTACCGTATTAATAAGATATGAGACAATATTAATCCACCAAGGTTTAATCATTAAAACATCCCTAGTCGTAGTATTACCGAGATTGGACATTGATAATGCGGAATAGACTAGTATTGCACTTGTGCATGTTATGGGAGCATAACGACATAGTTCTCATATATTTAGGTATTGGATATTCATGCAAATGTAATAGGAGGTTGTGTTTACCGATGGTACGGAAACAGCTTCGCTCTGGATAGACCCTTCGGAATTCCATTGGTAGTATGACTATGTGTCTATGGAAGTCCGAATCAGGGTAGGTGTATTTGGTCTTAACCTGAGACTTGCATCGCTAATACTTGTGACAATCAATATACTTTGGTTTTGGTCATCCAGGGCTTTAACAAGTTTTGTGTACGCCTCTTCTGGGTATATTGAGAATCATAGTGTATTGGGTGTGATGTCAAGATGGAAGTATCACTTCAGTCATATGGAGATGATGGTCACGTAGGATACGGAACTAGTAATCTTTTATGCTGTAGCTATCGGGATAATATGACTAGGTCATGTTTATCCGATTATAGAGACTAGTTACCAGAGATCCGATATGTGCTTCGTACGGGGCAGACACAATTCCAGCCCAAGGCCTTGTATGTGACATCCGATACTGGATCGCAATACGCAATACTACGTATACTACGCCTGATATAGATTACATATTCCTTTAAGAATATTTCTGGAGAATTGGGTAGGCACGGTGCTTTGCTAGAAGCCAACCATGTCTTCTAAATCGGTAAAAATGTAGTACTAGGTACGTACATGTTCGGATAGTCCGACGACTAGATTTACTGCCAACATATCCAGGGATCTCATGGGTCGCTTCCCAAAGATTCACCGATGACGTATGACTCGAACATAATTAATCTGGGATTAATTAGTAGAGAGAGAAAATTAATCTAGGATTAATTACGGAGAATTTTATCTTGGATAAAATTCATATAAAAGAGAGAGAAC
The DNA here is from genome assembly GCA_019454045.1 of Zanthoxylum bungeanum. Classification (NCBI taxonomy): domain Eukaryota; kingdom Viridiplantae; phylum Streptophyta; class Magnoliopsida; order Sapindales; family Rutaceae; genus Zanthoxylum; species Zanthoxylum bungeanum. The sequence continues at coordinate 33,551 of SKCR01027362.1, read as the reverse complement.
GATTAATTTGGAATTAATCGATAAAATAATATATTCGATATATTAAACGAAATTAGATTTCGACGCGGAATTAAAATTAGATTTTAATTCGGGCGAACGAGTTAATTTAGAATTAATTCGCTAGCGTCGTGAATAGTAATTTTGCTAGGCATAATTATTTAATTAAATTTGATTTAATAATATCGCAACGGAAAATTCATTAATTCGGAATTAGCGAACCCGAGCGCGGGAGTGTTTGCGGGCCCACTCGGATTTCGAATCAAGTGGGGCCCACAAGTCACATCACGCATCACATCAGTAGTCAACTTTATCACTTTAATGTGATGGAAGTTGTTGGTAGGTGATTGTGTGTTAAACACACAAGTGTGATGGATTGAAAGACATATATCATTTTTTATTACATTTGGTATATGACTTTAATTTTGGTAATTAGATTACATAACACACACAACTTCATCACTTCTCTCTCTCTCCCTCCAACTCACGGCTTGGAAGCCATTTTTCTGTCTTTTGCTTCTCCTTTGCCGAGAATAACAAGGAAGAACAAGGAAATTTTATGGAAACATTTCCAAAGCTAGCACTTAAAGGAGTCATTCAAAGGTGATAGGGAAACAAACCCTTGAGCATGGAATCATTCACAAAGCTTGGAGCTTGAAGATCCACACACCAAGGGGTTGACCGAAACATACAAAGAGGAAAAGCTTGGATGCTTAATTGATCTTGGTTTGACCTAGAAAAGCCAACAAGAAGCCACCATTTTTGCTTGTGTTTGGGACCATCATCATTTGGGTTCAGTTGGACTTCTTGTCATGAGATGTGAACTTGTTGGGCCATTTAAACTGGGACGAGTTTGTGTCTTAGGACAATTGGGCCAAAAGCTTTTAAAATGCCGATGGGGCACTTTATGTTTGGGCCCCTATCATTTGAAGTTATTTAGTCACCTTATCGCAAAAGTGTAAACCTGTTGGGCCTTTTGCAACTAGGACAAGTTTGCACCTCGCAATAATATGATTGAATGCTTTGAAATGATAATAGGACAACTTGTATGAAAACCTTGATGGGCTTAGAAAATCCAAACATGATCCAATTATGTCAGAAGCATGAGTCCGATATCCACACTGGCTTTCATCTAGAAATGATACGCCTTGTTATGACATATTTGTATACTTTTGGATGCTTACAAGTCCATCCCAATGATCGTGATTACTGAAGGCCCAATTCATCATTTCTAGACAAGGTTCACCCTGTAGCATAGGAGAGAACGATTTTGTGTACCCCACATTGGTACATAAAATAAGCCATACCTAGGACAGAAGTGGACTTACCACGAGTGTGGGAGATACAAGGTTGGAAGGATATATGTTGTTTTGATAACCACATGTATCTCATGCATCTCATGCATACACGCATCATGTTAACCCATGTGTCTTATAAGCCATCATAGATATCCATTGGGTTAGAGAAAGAGAGATTTGTCAAGAAGAGTTTAGCAAACATGGATATCGGGTAAAAGGAAACTGAGGGACAGAAAACTTTACAACAAGGATAGAAAGACCATTGTGAAAAAAAAAAGAGAAAAAGAAGAAGAAAAATAAAAGGAAAAAAAAAGAGGGGGAAAAGAAAGAGAAAAAAAGAAAGAGGAAAAAAAAAGGAAGAAAAAAAAATTTGTTTGTTCTTAGTCCTTAATAGTTAGGCATAATTTCGATGATGAAATTGATTGCTTTAGGGTGAAACCTTAGAAACGATAAAATCTTGATGCGCTTTTATCTGATACTTTGAGTGATTGATCTATGTTAGACTCGTAAGCACTTGATTAAGGCCCAATTCATCATTTCTAGACTTGGTTAGATTATTGCATAAATCCATTCATTACAAGTGAAATAAGTAAGGGACTATTCCAAACCCAACGGTTTGAGGTTTTCCCTTACGAGGGGTGAGTGCGGCCTTAAATCATTTCCCAGTTCACACTGGGTGGCGACTCCTTTATTCTCCGGTTTAGTCCCCCGTGGGCTACTCCGTACTCCTGACCGGGCCGCGAGCTTGGAACAGCGTCGCCGATTTCTATGTCCTACATCATATTTAATGTGTTGGACTAATTTGGAGGATCTATTGTTTATTCATGTCACCAAGGCAATAAGAGCCTAAGAGGTAAGGGTATTTAAGAGAGTTCACTCCACCCTCCCTCTGGGAAATTTTCAATGGAGGAATCCATTTGACAGTTATTCACTTAAACTTGCTAAAATCCTCAATAATAATTTAAGTCTAAAATTTGCCTCCCATTGTAAAGTATAGACCCAAAGGGCTTAAACCGTATTGGCAGGACTAGGCTTTACCAGACTGACCAATACCAATTTTTCCATAAATCATACTATTGATAATGGTTTGACTTTTCTGAGTCGTAAGACACAGCGACCCTTAGGCGTGGTCTTATAACTTAGTGGCAAAGATTGGGTGTCCACAAGGACTAGCATAAGCTATGGCATGTTTGATTGCCCAACCCAATGATCAAGGAATTGTGATTTATATCATAAATTGGTTGGGAACGTACCTAATTATCATATTTTATAACGACCGGCCCTAGTCAGAGTTTTGAAATGATGATAATGGGATCCTTGCCCACAAGACATCCATCATATTGGGGTTGATGCGATTTGCTTAAAATTTTAAAACAATTGAGTGGGAGCAACTTCATAATATTAAAAGATAATGTTATTATGAAACATTAATTAAAACATATTCCTAATTTTAACATTTTCTCTTAACAGGTGGGTTAAAATATTTCACAAACATTCAAATAGAAAACAGAGTATCACTTCGTTCCATCCTTGATAAGCATAAGCTTAAAGGGGACAACTACAATGACTGGTTTAGAAACCTTAAAGTTGTCTTACGACAAGAAAATATTTTTTATGTTCTTGAAAGACCATTTCCCCCTGAACCCGCAGAAGATGCTGACCAAGATACATTTGATGCTTGGAAGAAACACGTCGATGATGATGAGCAAAGAGTTTGCATAATGCTTGGTTTTATGTCAGATGAAGTTCAGAAAGCTCACAAAGATATGGATGCTCAAACCATCATCTTTCACTTGAAGGAGTTGTATGCAACTTCCGTTCATACCGTGAGATTCCAAGTGCCATGTGCTTTATTATAAACAAGGTATAAAGAAGGATTTGTTAGTGGACATGTGCTTAAGATGATTGGCCACATTGAAAAATTGGCCAACCTCGGGTTCATCATGGATCATGAGATAGGTCACGATCTAATTCTTCAATCTTTACCAAAAGAATTCTCTAACTTTATTACGTAGTTTCATCTATCTGATAAAGAAGCTACTTTAGCATAATTGCACAATCTGATAAAGCAAGCAGAGAAGGACTTGAAACCGAAGCTTAAAACCTCCGTCATGCTTACGGGTACGGACCTGAAGCCATGAGGCCCAAAGAAAAATAAGGGCAATGCCAAGGCTCCAGATCACCTAAAGCCCAATGGTAAGGTGGAGAAGAAAAAAAGGAAAGGGGAAATGTTTCTTTTGTGGAAAGAAGGGCCATTGGAAGAAAACTGCAGATCCTTGAAAGCCAAGGAAGCTAGGGAAGCCCAAGAGGCCAAGAAGCCCAATGCTTCAGGTATGTTGTATATGATTGAACTATATTCTCAAAACTTTGAACCTTCTACTTGGGTGCTTGACACCGGTTGTGGGACTCACTTATGTAACAATGTGCAGGGCCTGAGAAACAGTAGAAGACTCCGTCATGGGGAGGTTGACTTACGCATGGGTAATGGAGCAAAAATGGCTGCATTGTGCGTGGGGACTTATTCATTAGTTTTGCCGAATGGTTTAATTTTATACTTAAAAGATTTTGTTAAGTACCTTCTCTAGTAAAGAACATCATTTCAATTTCTTCTTTATGTAATAAAGGCTTTTCATGCCTATTAAGTTGTAATGAATGTTCTATTTATTTCAATGAAATAAAATATGGAGATGGTATTTTGAATAATGGTATCTATGTCTTACAAACTAACAAAGAATGTTCAACCTCTAATATATACAACATTAACTCGAATAATCTCAATGAATCACTTCTATGGCACAATCGCTTAGGTCATATCAATGAAACAAGATTAACTAAGCTACATAAGGATGGATATTTCAAACCCTTCAAATATAAACCTTATGGAACTTATGAGTCTTGTTTACTTTTTTAAAATGACCAAATTACCCTTCAAAGGTAAAAGACTGTGTGCAATGGAGACATTAGAACTCATACACTCTGATGTATGCAGACCAATGTCAGTCACCGCTAGAGGTGGATTCTCCTACTTCATTACCTTTATCGATGATCATTTGTGATATGGGTATGTGTGCCTTATGCGGTACAAATCTGAAGCCTTTGAGAAATTCAAAGATTTCAAGGCTGAAGTAGAAAACCAGCTTAATAAAATTATTAAGTCACAAAGGTCTGACTGAGGTGGTGAATACTTAAGCAACGAATTTCAAGATTACTTGAGAGAAAATGCCATTGTTTCCCAGTGGACTCCTCCGGGAACTCCACAGCATAGTCGGGTCTCCGAAATGAGAAATCGGACATTATTAGATATGGTCCGATCAATGATGCCAGGCACGGATCTACCTCTTTCATTTTGGGGTCTTGCTTTAGAAACTGCAACACTACTACTAAACCAAGTTCCTTCCAAGACTGTTAGTCAAACACCATATGAGTTATGGTCTGGGAAACGTCATAGTCTTACTTATCTAAGAGTTTGGGGATGTGACACATATGTCAAGCTCACACAAACTAACAAATTGGATGATAGGGCAGTTAAATGTAAGTTTGTAGGATATGCCTTGAACTCAAGAGCATACGTGTTCTACGTCCCAAATAAACAAAGAACATTTGTCTCACGAAATGCTAAATTTCTAGAGAATGAATTCCTTCTCAAGAAATATAGTGGGAGCAGACTTGACCTCGATGAGGTACGAGAAGAACAAACTAACATAGAACTAAACCCCAGGCAGCTCAAAAGGGCAGCGACAGAACAACCACAAGGTTATGAACTCAGAATGTCTGGTAGGGAAAGACATGAGCCTGAAAGATATGGTTTCCATATTGATGAAGAACATGATCATGTCATTGATAATGATGATCCCACCAGTTATGAAGAAGCAATGCGTGACATTGATTCAGTCAAGTAGCTTGAGGCCATGAAATCCGAAATAGACTCTATGTATCAGAATCAAGTCTGGGACTTGGTAGATGCACCTGAAGAGATAAAACCCATAGGCTGCAAGTGGATTTACATGCGTAAAACTAATACATAAGGCAACATTCAAACCTCTAAGGCTAGGTTGGTGGCGAAAGGTTATAGAAAAATCCAAGGAATTGACTATGAGGAAACCTTCTCGCCTGTTGCAATGATAAAGTCCATTCAAATTTTACTGGCACTAGCTGCACACTTTGATTATGAGATTTGGCAGATGGATGTCAAAATAACTTTCCTTAATGGGAACCTCCTAGAGGAAGTCTATATGACACAACCTGAGGGGTTTGCATCTAAGGATGATCATAATAATGTATGCAAGCTTAAACGATCCATTTATGGACTCAAGCAAGCCTCCAGAAGTTGGAATATACGATTTGATGAGACAATCAAAGAATTTGACTTCATAAAAAATGTAGACGAGCCTTGTGTTTACAGGAAAATTAGTGGGAGTGATGTTGTATTTCTTTAATTATATGTCGATGACATATTAATCACCGGGAATGATATTCCCATGATGCAAGCCATCAAGCAATGGTGTAGGACACAGAATTCGGTGACGCTGTCCTAGGCTCGCGGCCTGGTCGGGAGTACGGAATAGCTCGCGGGGGAACTAAATCGGAGAAATAACATGGAGTCGCCACCCGGTGTGAACCGGGAAAATGATTTAAGGCCGCACTCACCCCTCGCAATGGAAGACCTCAAACCGTTGGGTTCGGAATGGTCTCTTACTTATGTCACTTGTAATGAAATGATTTGTGCAATAATTTAATCGAATCTATGCAATATATATTTCCAAGAGTATTCTACTTCTAAGTTCACATGCATGAAAAGTAAACTGGAATAACGGCAGGCATATAATTTCATAAACACATTAAATCGATAAATATGGCAATACAAGTAAAACATAAATATAGGAGAGACATAATTAGGTTTCTAGTGCGAAAGAAACAATCATGGAAGCAATCATGTATGAGAATGTAATGGGAGAAACAAGCATGCATGAAATGGGATGTAACATGTGAAAGCTCGTTCATGGAGCGTTTGATAACGCGTTCGAATGGAGAAGGGCCGAGAGCATACGTTCCAGGTGCGTTCTTGGACGCGTTCTAACGGGATAAGACCTGATGCATGATAAAACAGAAAATATGCGCATTCGAGTAGCGTTCGTAAACGCGTTCGAACGGGGGAGGGCCGAGAGCATGCGTTCGAGTTACGTTCTTGGACGCGTTCGAATGGGATAAGACCTGATGTATGATAAAGCAGAAAATATGCTCGTTCAAGAGGTGTTCGTAAACGCGTTCGAATGGGGGAGGGCCGAGAGCATGCATTCGAGTTGCATTCTTGGAAACGTTCGAACGGACAAGGGTCGAGAGCATGCTTTCGAGGTGCATTCTTAGACGCGTTCGAACGAGATTATAAAAGAAAAGGAATTTATGGTGACAATGACACATATGTGAAGGAACAAATATATAATATGGGACCTCGTACGCCTAATTGAACATACTTACATCCAATCAAACATACTTCGTCCGGCGCGGCAAGACATCATGGTAAAGGTAGCCTTTAGGCGTTTCCCTCGAATAGAGGACCTTTAATCCACCCTAGTCAAGCCCATGCACGTCAAGTGATCATATATGAATAGCAAAGTAATGATATTAGACATTGGATACCCGATTGAACACATCTCACGTTCAATAAAACATGCCTCATCCGGCGCGGCAAGACGTTGTGATAAAGGTAGCCTTTAGGCATTTCCCTCAAATAGAGGACCTTTAAACCAACTTAGTTAAGCCCATGCGCATCAAGCAATGATATGTGGATAATAAAGTAATGATATATGATATTGGATGTCCGATTGAACACATCTCACGTTCAATCGAACATACCTCATCCGGCGCGGCAAGACATTGTGATAAAGGTAGCCTTTGGGCGTTTCCCTCTAATAGAGGACCTTTAATCCACTTTAGTCAAGCCCATGCGCATTATGACTATCAATATGTAAATAAATAAAACTACTACATGCGGAAAATGGATGACGGAATTACAAGCAATAAATGAATGGAAATTAAATAACAAGACGAAACATGCATTTCAAAGTTTCTCGAGTGGTACATGGAGTTGTTTCCCAAGTACAGACGGCACTACCGTCCATTCGGATTCGGCTATCGAATTTACGTCTGGGTTTCCATCCGATATACCCCAAGAGAGAACACATATTCCATTCATTCAAGGACCACAACATGTATCAACAAATGACTTTCATGCGAAGGAATTCTAATAAACAAAAAAAAAGATGAGCATAAATAAGAAGGGTGCCCTCAGGTCTAACCTCTTAAGTCATCTCTCGAAAGTGCGTTACACGGCCGTCCGAAGGATTGATGCTCTGCAACTCCTCCGGTTCACTGGTCCACTGCTTTCGTTTGTTGCCTCGCGGTTTTAAGTTGTCGTTTCTCCTACTTTACTATTGTCTCTCACGGTTTTAAGGTGAAAGAGGGTTGGTTTTCTGGACTGTTTTAAGTGCAGTTTTTGGTGTAGTTTCGGTGGTGGTTAAGGACTGACTTTCTCTTCTTCTTTTTGTGAATGTACTAGGGTTCTTTCTTATTTTCTGTGTGTGTGTTTTCTGAGATGATCTAAGGTGTTTTTTTTTGGAGAGCTTGGGTGCTATTACTTTGCAAAATTCTGTGTGATTTTCCTGGATGTGCTACCGTGTGAAAGGTTGGTTTATGTGTCTGTTTATAATGGTTTGCTAGGGTTTCTAGGTAAGGAATGGAATCCTCTAAAAAAAGAAGTGTTTTGATTGGTTTATGAAAGGAAGAGATGTGTTTAATTTAGAGAGTGAATATCTTAATTGGTGTTTGATTAGGGAAGGGATTTGATTAGATTTAGGAAGGGATTTGATTAGATTAGGAAGGGATTTGATTATATTAGGAAGAGACTTGATCTAATTAATTTAGTTTAATTTGTGACATGTATTTTAAATATTTTAATTATTTTTGGATGGGTTTCGGTGGGCTAATTGGGCTTGGGCTTGAGGCTAGCAACAAAACCAGAAGTACAGACACCGTTCGAACACCGATTCAAACGCTACATGAACGCCTGCAATCTGCTTGATGTTCGAATGTGTTCACGAATGCAGCACAAATGCGAAAGCAGTGAACATGTGAATTGAATCCGATGACATACTTATTCTGAATTTCCCCTTCCGACATTTGTTTCCCGCGACTTCTGTAACCTAAAGAGTAGTGCCTTCGTACGAGACTCATCATCGGGACTTATATACAAAAATGTAGTGCCTACAGTTGCCCCCACTTTGATGGGACTTGTGCAGTGTATGATAATGACAATCCTATCAAAGTTATGCAATGCATTTTTACTTACCTGACTTGCCTGCTGCTCCGAACTGAGTTGATGACGCAGTGAGCCGCGATCCTGGGATGCATCCCGGAACTGCAACTGATGATGTAGTGGGTCATCGACCTTGGGACGCATCCCGGAACTACAAATGCTGATACAATGGGTCATCGACCGTAGGACGCATCCCAATAACTGTATCAGACAACGGGGGCCTCGACCCTGGGACGCATCCCAATAACGCTGACAATGTGGGTCATTACCCTGGGACGCATCCCATTAACTGATGATGATGTGGGTCATGACCCTGGGACGCATCCCATTAACTGCTGATGATGTGGGTCACGACCATGGGACTCATCCCCAAAACTAATGCTGATGTGGGCCTCACCCCTGGGACTCATCCCCAAAACTGCTAATGATGTGGGTCACGACCCTGGGACTCATCCCCAAAACTGATGCTGATGTGGGCCTCGCCCCCAAACTGATAATGATGTGGGCCTCACCCCGGGACTCATCCCCAAAATTGATACTGAATAATTGAAACTGATGACACTGTACCGTTGCTGTTTCTGGTTGGCTTGTCTTTACCGCTTTCTCTTCTTCTTTGAAACCTGTGATTACAAAATAGAACAAACACAAAAATGAATGCAAATACGTCACATGTATGCATGCATGCATGAATGAATTTCCTATTCCGTTGGGTTAGGTCTTCTGCCGGTGACTGCTCGGTCTCATTTTCCTCAGGAAACATACTGCTTCAATCTATCCACGTTGATTGGCTCGGTGAACTCATTCCCTTCCAAATCTGACAGTCTCACTGCCCTATTTCCCATTACTTTCTGCACTATGTAGGGTCCTTCCCAGTTGGGTCTGAACTTTCCTCTTGGGTCTGTCGACGACGGCCTTGACTGCTTAAGTACTAAATCACCCTTTCTGATCTTAGTAGGACGCACCTTTTTGTTGAATGCTCGAGCCAACCTCTTCTGGTATAACTGCATGTGACATAAGGACTTCATTCTCTTCTCATCGAGCAATGCCAACTGTTCAAATCTCTACGAGACCCATTCTTTTTCAGATAACTCTGCTTCTGCTAATACCCGCATGGACTGTATCTTAACTTCCACGGGTAGTACTGCTTCCATTCCATAGACCAAAAAGTAAGGCGTGGCTCCTGTTGCTGTTCTCACTGATGTTCTGTACCCCCACAGGGCGTACGGTAGTTTGTTAGCCCAATCTTTGCAGTTCTCTGTCATCTTGGCTAATATCTTCTTTACTGTCTTATTGGCTGCCTCGACTGCCCCATTTGCCTGCGGTCTGTAAGGTGACGACTTGTGATGTCTTATCTCGTACTTCTGTAGCATCGCCTTTGTTTCTCCTTGAAACTGGACTCCATTATCTGTCACTACATGATGCGGCATCCCATATCGATGTATGATGTTCCGAGCTATGAACTTCGCCATCTGCTTTGCTGTGACGTTACGAAATAACTCGGTTTCCACCCATTTTAAGAAGTAGTCCACTGCCACTACTATGAAACGATGTCCATTCGATGCATTCGGTTGAATCTCTCCGATCATGTCAATTCCCCATGTTGAAAAAGGCCATGGCTCCGATAGCCCGCGTAACTCTATGTGAGGCAGATGGTTCATATTACCATGTACTTGACAATCGTGACAATGTTTTACCAGCTTTTCACAGTCTGTCTCCATGGTCAACCAGAAGAAACCTTGTCTTACAATCTTGCGAGACAAATTCAACCCATTCATGTACGGTCCACATACCCCGGCTGTTGGACAATTATGACCCATAGCGTCACTATTTGTACAGATCATGGTGTTGTTGTACAAAATAACTATGTGACAAAGGAAATTGCTCTCCTGTTATTTTTAATTAGATTACCAAAGATGTATAAATGATAGAAGGTCCATATGATTAGTTCCGGATTGAGATGATAGGAGACAGTATCAATCCACGAAGGTTTAATCATTAAATATCCTTAGTCAGAGTATTATCGAGATTGGACGTCGATAATGCGTAAAAGACTAGTATTACACTTGTGCGCATTGTGAGGGCATAACGGCATAGTTCTCATATATTTGGGTATAGGATATTCATCCAAGTTTAATAGGAGGTTGTGTTTTACCGATGGTACGGAAAACAGCTTCGCTCGGGATAGACCCCTCGGAATTCCATTGGTAGTATGACTATGTGTCTATAGAAATCCGAATTAGGGTAGGTGTATTTGGTCTTAACCTGAGACTTGCCACCGCTAATACTTGCGACAATCAATGTACTTTGGTTTTGGTCGTCCAGGGCTTTTACAAGGTTCTGTGTACGCCTCTTCTAGGTATATTGAGAATCGTAGTGTATTGCGTATGATGTCGAGATGGAAGTATCACTCCAGTCATATTGGAGATGATGATCACGTAGGATACGATACTGGTGCTCTTATGTACTGCAGTCATCGGGATAATATGACTAGGTCATGATTATCCGATATAGAGACTAGTTACCAGAGATCCGATATGTGTTTCGTACGGGGCAGACACATTTCCAGCCCCAGGCCTTGCACGTGACATCCGATGCTGGATCGAAATATGCAATACTACGTATATTACGCCTGATATAGATCACATATTCCTGTAAGGATATTTCTGGAGAATTGGGTAGGCATGGCGCTTTGCTAGAAGCCAACCTTGTCTTGTAAATCGCTATAAATGTAGTACTAGGTACTTACGTGTTCGGATAGTCCGCGACCGTATTTACTGCCAACATATCTGGGGATCTCATGGGTCGCTTCCCGAAGATTTACCGATGACGTATGACTCGCACTTTATTAATCTAGGATAAATTAAATGAGAGAGAAAATTAATTTGGGATTAATTACGGAGATATTTTATCTGGGATAAAATATTAATAAAGAGAGAGAACGATTAATTTGGAATTAATATATAAAATAATATATTCGATATATTATACGAAATTGGATTTCGACGTGGAATTAAATTTAGAATTTAATTCGGGCGAACGAGTTAATTTAGAATTAATTCGTAAACTCTTGGAGAGTTAATGGCTATTCTCAAGGAGACAAAGCCAAAAGTTTGCAATAAGGCAAGAAGCGCAAAGCGCATCTTACTTCGAAATTCTAGAAGGCCAAGGCTTCTGGAATGTGAAAAAGGGCAAAGACAAAGTCATTATAATCTTATGAGAAGACAAAAGACATATCCCAAAATGTTTGGCTAAATTATGGCAAACGGGGACACTGAAGCGTGACTGTCGTATGGACAAGGCAGACATGAAGGAATTGAAGAACGAGCAAGGCTCTACTTCAAATATGTTTGTCATATATATGTTCACTACTAGTATTAAAATTGGATTTTAGATACTAAAAGTGTGGTACATAAAAATATGCATTGATGTTCAGAATCTGCTGAGAGCAGGATAATGACTTCAATTGAGATTAATCTACGAATTGAAAACGGGACGAGAGTCGTTGTTTTAACCGTAGAAACCTAAGTTTAGGAACTACCCTTTGGGTGTGTACTTAAATTAGGAAACTGTTATAATGTAAATAGTTTGACTAGAAACATTATCTCTATATCAGGGTTTAACCCATTGCGGGTATACCTTTATATTCTAGAACACTAAAGTATTTTATTTTATAAAGATGATATTGAGATAAACACATTAGATGTGAATAACAGTATTTATATTTTGAATATAAATAAATCTCAAACGTATAACATGACAAACTAATAGCTCAAACTGATTTAAACAGTTGAGACTTATATGTGGCATTGTTGTCTGGGACACAATATAACAAGACTCGTATATCCACATTTTTGAAGAGTGGGTACTAGGACAAATTTGATTCCATTCAAATGATGTCTACGAATCTAGTTTATTAGGCAAAGTGCCTGAAATATTTTTTACTTGGTAAAAGTGCAAATTCCATCAATCTGTCAGCCCTCAGTCATAATGACGTAAGTGGGCCCATATCTAGCTAGGCTAGAGGTGGATATGAATGTTTCGTGACCTTTACGGATGTGGCATCGCGTTATGGTTATGTGTTTCTTTTGAAACACAAATCGGAAACTTTTAAAGTTTCAATACGAAATAGACAATCGGCTAAAGTATAAAACATCACGGTTAGGCCATGATGAAAATACTTACGCAATAAGTTTCTAAAATACTTGAAAGAGTATAGTATTCTTTCAATGAGAACTCCTCCAGGAACACGTCAATTGACGGTGTGTCTGAAAGGATAAACCAAATTTTGTTAGACATGATAAGGTTAATCATGAGTCGCTCTGAGCTACCATTTCCTTCAACGGATAAGCATAAACAGTGCATAACTTATTTTGAATATGGTTCCATAAAAATCTGTTAGACAGATTTCATATTAGAAATGAACAGGAAAGAAACCAGGTTTCTCATTCCTAAAGATTTAGGTATGCTAGGCATGCATTTGGATGATACCAAACTAAAACTCAAATCGGATAAGTGCCTAAGCTGTGGGTTATCCTAGGGAAACCAAAGTATAGTACTTATACATCTCACAAGAGAAAAATTTAATTGTTGCACGCCATGCGGTTTTCCTAAGAGGAATACCTATATGCAGTGGTAAGTGGGAGGAAAGTAAAACTCGATGAAAATCAGAGTAATACTATTCCAGGCTCCGATTCCTAATGGAACACAAATAGTTCATCAAGGATAAACTATACCAATAATCTTCGAATACACAAGAACCACGTAAGTCGGAGAGAGTCAGAAAATAACCTGGGGTATGGGTTTGCGATCTCACCTCATAAAGATGTCAATCTTATTGAGGAGCACGAGCTGACTACGTATGAGGAAGTGATACAAGATATCGACTCCCTATTATGGCAAAGTGCTATGAAGTCCGAAAATGGATTCCATGTATATCAACTATGTTTGAATACTAGTTGTTGTACCGCAAGGCATTATGCCTATTGGTACTATATAAGTCTTCAAGGAAGACATACATGGAAGGCAACATACCAACATACTAAGCTAGAGTTGTAGCGAAAAAGGTATCGTTATCAACATTGTGTCGATTACGACGAAACCTTTTACTCGTTGCCATGGTTAAATCCATTTGGATAATGCTTGATGTTGCTGCATGTTTCATTTATGAAATGTGGCAACTGCTTTCCTTAAATGGAAACTTTTTGGAGGATGTTTACAACATCCTGGCGGTTTTGTCGTACCAAAACAAGCAAACAAGGTTTGCAGGTTATTCGATCCATGGATGGATTCAAGCAAGCATTGAGTTCTTGGAATTATCGTTTTGATGTAATCATAATGGTATATGATTTAATTCAAAAAGAAAATGATTCTTGTGTATATAAGGAGGTTAGTGGGAGCGCTTTGATAATGAATGTCCTAAGTAATGATGACATATCATTTCTTGGAAATGATATTCCCATAAAACAATCGGTGAAAGCCTGGCTTTCATGAAACATTCTCCGTAGAATTCTTGGGAGAAACAACCTTTAATCTAGGAATAAAGATCTATTGGGTTAGATTTAAAGTTGTTAATACTCTTCGAGAAATCGTACATTAAAATAAATGTACGCGACCTGGTGTCTCATATGTTTTGAGCATATGGAGTCACAATCAGGCCAATCCAAGTGATAGTCACTGGATTGATGTTAAGAACATCCTTGAGTATCTTAGAGGAACTAAGGATGCTATCTTATACTATGGAGAAGGAGAACTTGAAGTGACTAGGTTCACTGTTGTAAGTTTCCTAATCGATAAAAAAGACTATAAGTCGTAACAACGGTACTACAAAGTTTGAATAACGGAACAGTAAGCTGGAAATCTTCCATGCAAGATACTGTTACCAAATAAACAACAAAATCGGGTTATTACTGCAGTTGAGGCAGCAATAGAAGCCATTTGGGTCGATAATAATCCTAATTAGATTAGGAATAGTTCTGTTAGCAGCTGAGACAGGCTACAGCATAGGCAAAAGAATTAATGGTCTTATCAACGATCTACATTTATACTTCAACTATTCATCTGATTCGTTCGGATCATACATCGTGGCGATATGATGATCGAATAAATCGCATCAGATGATAATCATGCAAATCCACTGACGAAAGTCTTTTCTCAGTAATTTGAGCGAACCGTACATAGTTCAGGTGTAGGATACTTGAGTGACTAGCTATAGGCCAAGTGGGAGATTGTTGGACAATTATGACCCATAGCGTCACTATTCTTACAGATCATGGTGTTGTTGTACAAATTAACTATGTAACAAAGGAAATTGTTCTTCTGTCATTTGTAATTAGATTACCAAAGATGTATAAATGATAGAAGGTCCATATGATTAGTTCCGGATTGAGATGATATGAGACAGTATCAATCCATGAAGGTTTAATCATTAAATATCCCTAGTCAGAGTATTATCGAGATTGGACGTCGATAATGCGTAAAAGACTAGTATTACACTTGTGCGCGTTGTGAGGGCATAACATCATAGTTCTCATATATTTGGGTATAGGATACTCATGCAAGTGTAATAGGAGGTTGTGTTTTACCGATGGTACGGAAAACAGCTTCGCTCTGGATAGACCCCTCGGAATTCCATTGGTAGTATGACTATGTGTGTATGGAAGTCCGAATCAGGGTAGGTGTATTTGGTCTTAACTTGAGACTTGCACCGCTAATACTTATGACAATCAATGTACTTTGGTTTTGGTCGTCCAGGGCTTTAACAAGGTTCTGTGTACGCCTCTTCTAGGTATATTGAGAATCATAGTGTATTAGGTGTGATGTCGAGATGGAAGTATCACTCCAGTCATAGTGGAGATGATGATCACGTAGGATACGGTACTGGTGCTCTTATGTACTGCAGTCATCGGGATAATATGACTAGGTAATGATTATCCGATATAGAGACTAGTTACCAGAGATCCGATATGTGCTTCGATGGGGCAGACACATTTCCAGCCTCAGGCCTTGCACGTGACATCCGTTGCTGGATCGAAATACGCAATACTACGTATACTATGCCTGATATAGATCACATATTCCTGTAAGGATATTTCTTGAGAGTTGGGTAGGCATGACGCTTTGCTAGAAGCCAACCTTGTCTTGTAAATCGGTATAAATGTAGTACTAGGTACTTACGTGTTCGGATAGTCCGACGACCGTATTTTCTGCCAACATATCTGGGGATCTCATGGGTCGCTTCTCGAAGATTCACCGATGACGTATGACTCGCACTTTATTAATCTGGGATTAATTAAATGAGAGAGAAAATTAATCTGGGATTAATTACAGAGATATTTTATCTGGGATAAAATATTAATAAAGAGAGAGAACGATTAATTTGGAATTAATCGATAAAATAATATATTCGATATATTATACGAAATTGGATTTCGACGCAGAATTAAATTTAGAATTTAATTCGGGCGAACGAGTTAATTTATAATTAATTCGTAAGCGATGTGAATAGTGATTTTGCTAGGCGTAATTATTTCATTACGTCGCAAAGGAAAAATCCTTAATTTGGAATTAGCGAAACCGAGCCCGAGAGTGTTTGCGGATGCACTCACATTTTGAATTCAAGTACGGCCACAAGTCACATCAAGCGTCAAATCACTAGTCAATCGATTGATGTGATGTCTAGTAACTTTGAGTGACATGACAACTTGTCATTGTGATGTGAATAGTTGATGGAGGTGGTTGAGGCTTTATTGCTTTGACTTTTTTGGTAGCAAAAATTGTTATTAGATTTTTGGAAAATCAATTACAATTTTTGTGAACAACCAACACATCTCTCTCTCTCACTCTTCTCTTCTTCTCTCACGCCCAAGGGGCTGATTTCCTCTTCTGTTTTCTGCCAAACTTCCGAGAATGAAGATGAGTGCAAGGGTGATTTTTGTGGCAAAAATTACCAAGTGCTAGCACACATTCGGGGTCTTGCGAAGGTGATAGGGAACCACACTTGTGAGCTTGGAATCACAACACAAAAGCTTGGAGCTTGGAGGACCAAGATGACCGAAATCTTTGGAGGACAAAAAGCCCACTGCCGAGAGCACTCTAGGAGGGAGTTTGAAGTTTTGTTCTTCGTCGCATCGCTCAACCGCTCAATGTAAGTATTCCGCACCACCTTGATGTATTCACATGTTGTTTCTTGCTTGATAATGTTCCTTGGGACCTTAGATAATTCCAACACCGGCATGTATTTCTTCTATTGCCTTCTGAGCTTCTTCTTTTCTTAAACACTTCAGCTGAATGCCATTTGCCTGCCTCTTGTATAGCTCTCCCTTCAAAATCTCATATTGAGAAGCCAACTTCTGAATGTCTATTCTGCCTTTTGTGCTTGCTCCTTCTGGGAGTTCTCTGTGTTCCAGGTATCGTTGAATATCATGGTACCAAGGTTTTCCTTCGTCGATCTCCACTTCCAAAAATCTTTCTATCTCATAAATGGGTCTGCTTGCTGTTGTCAGTACCAATGGTCTCATCACTAACTTCTCTGGATTTTCCCAAGTCGCTGCAAGTGTAGCTAATGTGTCTGCCATCTGATTCTCTTCTCGCGGCAAGTGCTGAAACTTACAATCGGGGATAGCCTGTGCCAACTTTCTGAGGTGAAAAGGGTAAGGTTTCAACCGTTCTTCCTTCAATTCCCATTCTCCCTGCATCTGTCGGACTACCAACATCGAATCTCCATAGACCTCAACGCTCTCAGCCTTCAAGGCTATCAATGCAGTCAATCTAAAAGCACATGCTTCATACTCGGCCATGTTGTTAGTTACTCCGAACGTCAACCTCTTGGCCATAGGCAAGGTTTCTCCTTCGGGGGTCACTTTCACGATCCCAATTTCGGCTCCTTTGCAATTCACTGCTCCGTCGAAATACATCTTCCATCCTTGAACTGTTATTGCTTGGATCTCTTCATCTGGGAATTCAAACTTGTACTGATCACCTTCGATAGATTGCAATGCCAGGAACTCTGCTACGACTCGCCCTTTGATTACTTTGGAAGTGAGGTACTCAATGTCAAACTCTGTCAGCAATAGTAACCATCTGCCCAACTTCCCCACTAGCGAAGGTACTGAATGTAGATACTTCAAGGGATTCTCCTTTGCTACTACCTGGATCTTGTAAGATTGGAAGTCATGACGTAATTTTCTGAACGCCCATACCACTGCCAAATAGATATTCTCTACTTCTTGATAGCGGGCTTCGTACGGAAGCATCTTCTTACTGAGATAGTAGACCCCATGCTCTACCCCCGTCTCATCTACCTGTACCATCATTGCCTCTAGTGCTTCTGATTCTATGGCCAAATACAGTACCTAGGGTTTGCCCGGTCTTGGAGGTTTAAATACATGAGGCTTTACCAAGTATTCCCTGATCTTGTTGAACGCTGTTTGACATTGCTCATTCCATTTCACTGGCTGGTCTTTTCTCAGCAGTTTGAAGATAGGCTCACACACTGATGTCAACTTGGCGATGAACCGACTGATGTACTAAATTTTCCCGAGGAATGCTCTAACTTCTTTCTCAGTCTTCGGTACGGGCATCTTGGTGATTGCTTTGATCTTCTCAGAGTCTACTTCTATCCCTCTCATTCCTATTGTATGTCCCAGCAATTTTCCTGATGTTACCCCAAACACACATTTCTTGGGATTCAACCGCAAGTTGTATTTGTCAGCTCTATGAAGGAACTTCTCCAGTGCTTCTATATGCCCGATTCTTGTCTCTGATTTCCATGTCATCCACATATACTTCAATCTCTTTGTACATCAAATCGTGGAATAATATAGTGGCCAGCCGCTGATAAGTAGCTCCTGCATTCTTGAGTCCAAACGGTATTACCTTGTAACAATAAGTGCCTCACTCGGTGAAAAAGGCCATCTTGTGCTTGTCTTCTTCAGCCATGAGAACCTGATTGTATCTTGAAAACCCGTCTGCAAATGAATACATGGCAGATAAAGCCACACTATCAACTAGCACGTCTATATGAGGTAGAGGAAAATCACCTTTCGGGCAAGCCTTGTTAAGATCTCTGTAGTCCACACACATTCTGACCTTCCCGTCTTTCTTCGGCACTGGCACAATATTGGCCAACCACTCAGGATACTTCACTACTTCTAGGAATCCCATGTCTATCTGTTTCTTGACTTCTTCTCTGACCTTCTCGGCCCACTCAGGTCTCATCCGTCGAAGTTTCTGTTTCACCGGCTTCATATTTGGATAAGTTGGTATTGTATGCTGGGCGATGCTTCTGTCTACTCCAGCCATGTCCTCATAGGACCAAGCAAATACTTTGGCATATTTGGCTAATATTTCTTTTAATTTCTCCGGCTCCTCAGAGGTAACCTCACTGGAAATTAAAATTTATTTGGGGCTCTCAGGTGTGCCAAGGTTAAATGCATTTGTTCTAGTTGAGCTGATGTCAAATATGCTCAAGTCATGCAAGTTGAAAGGAAGAGACTCAGGCAAGTAAGAAAAATGATTGTCTTTATTACTAGCAAATGCGGGAGTACATCCAAATAAATCAGGAAGATAAATGTCTTCGTCATCTACGGATAATTCATCCACCGCAACTGGTTTTTCTCAGCCTCCCTATTCTCCTCAAGGGTCAGGCTCTCCAATTTCATCAGCTCTTCTTCCCATTTATCTTCTTCCTCTTTTGCCACTTCTACTGTCAGCAGTTTCTCACCAAGTACATCTTGGAAGATCTCAAACCCCGGTACCACGACCCCATTAACTTCCACTGGTTCGGGCCCTCCTTGATACCCTGTAGCCTTCACAAAGCATTCCATCAGCTTCAACCATTTCTTCTTTGTATTCGACCTATCCTCATCAGACTTGTACCCCAGTCCTCTCCGAGTGGTATTCCCTTTAAAGTTTGGCAATGCTGAACCTTCACCCGGTTTGAACTTCATCTTCTCCATGATCCTAGCCACCTTAGGATCCACCCATTCCTAAAAGGTTGCTGACACTTGGAACCTCGTGAAAGGTTGTATTTCCAAAGCGGCCACAACATTGTCTACCTCAGCTGGGATGGTGACAATATCTCCCCCGTACGGGAACTTAATAAGCTGATGCAGAGTGGAGGGCACGCCCCCAAGCTTGTGAAACCATGGCCTCCCCAACAACAAAGCAAAAGTAGCTGGTATGTCAAGCACAGTGAATTCAACCTCATCCTTAATCGGTCCCATCTTAACTATTGCAGCGAAAGTGCCCTCAACTCCTCGCTTACTGTCATCATATGCCTTGATAGTCATATTAGAGAGATCCAGATCTGTCGCCTTCATTCCCAATCTCGATAGGATCTTCAAAGGGCACACATTGATGGATGAGCCATCATCCACCATTACACATGATATCTTCTTTCCTCTCACTTAAGCTCTGATAAATAGTGGCTTGTTATGATTTATTCCCTCTGCCGGGAGTTCTTCCTCAGAAAAAGTTATTGCCTGCAAAGCTTCATTTTGTACTGACCCTACAAACATTACAGGATTAACATCATCTGGCACTACTATCTTTGCTCAAGGCTTCAACCATGACTCGCCTGTGCTCCTGAGATGCACACAATAACTCCCAGATGCTCAGTTGTGCTCGGGTCTTCTTCAACTGACGCAGCATTGTGTCTTCCTCAGTATTCTCCATATTCTCAGCCACTTCTCTACCTTCTGTCAACACTTCCTTGCCCTTTTCTGCAGTATCACTATAAAAACGGCCACTACATGTCATTCCTCTCACCTCTTCTTCATCACTACTGGAGAAGTCCTCCCGGAAATTCTTTCCCTTCTATGTTTCATCCTCACTATTGCTATCCCAAATCCCCAAGCAAAAGGCTCGGTGGTCAAAGTACTTGAGGACAAGGCTTTCGGGTAGGCCAGAGCTTATCATATAGGTAGGTGGTGGGACGTAGTGATAATTAGACAGTGGGTTTCTGTGTGTATTGGGCTGTTCTTTCTCGGGGTCGGGTTTTTTTGGGAGTCTATGAGGTCCTGGATTTCATGGCGGAGGCGGGCGTAACTGTCAGTATCATGGCCTTTCTGTTGGTGGAAATGACAATACTGGTTCAGGTTGATATGTGGTGGGGGAGGGTGTGGAAGTGGTTTGGTCTCTAAGGGTCTCAGAAGTCTCTATCTCTTTAATTTCTCCAGCACCTTAGACAAGGGTCTACCCAGGTTGGAGAATCACCGGTTCCGAATGTTCCCCCAATTGGCCTCATGTTCAGGCTATAGAAATTTCTATTCTCGGCGTTTTTTTCCTCAATATCCATGACAGTTTCCCTCAACTGTCGAAAATCAGTAATCATGGAGGTCATCCTCCTCAACTTGCCATAGATGGATGGCTTGGTGCCTTTAATAATCATCTTAATCTGATCTTTCTCCGACGGCCGAGTCTGTATTTTCAGAAGCTGGCTCCTCCAACGATCCACATATTCCTTGAAGCTTTCTTCTAGCTTCTGCTTGGTATTTTCTAAGTCCCAGAGTGACAAGTCGATCTCCAGATCTGTAACATACTGTTTCAAGAAGGCCTCCGCCAATTCCCTCCAATCCTCTTTGATCTTCCTCTCCAGGCTGTGATACCATACCACGGGTGCCCCCTCGAGCGACATCCCAAACATTTTCTGAACCTGACGCTTGGATAGACCCACTGAACTCATAACTGAAACATATTGTCGGAGATGGACCCTTGGGTCCCCGATCCCTTTAAACTTGGCTATATCCGGCATTTTAAACTGAGCTGGTAACTGTTCCTCAAACGTCATTGCCTCATAATCCAACAGGTCTTCGTGCTTGCTCCTCATCTTATGGGTAACCGACTCTACCTGATCTCAGAGTTTCTGCAGTTCAGTTTGAGACCCTGCCATTTTCCCCGCAACATATTCAGCCATATCATCATCAAAACCCGGGATATCATCATTCAATCTAGTCGGAGGGTCTTCACGCCTCTCATTCTCAGAGTTTCCCCCAGCACGGGGCACAACCATATTAGCCATAGTATTAGTCAAGGCTTGCAACTGTTCAGTAACCTTGGTGAGATTGGTCTCTAACTGATCCATATAGGATACCTCGTTCTCTGATTCACTCATGTTTGCTATCGGCCTTTTGATAAGTCTTCCCTCTTTCCTAACTCAACGAGAATCTATGGTGTCTTTTAAAATTCTCAGTCGGCATGTATGCATGCAATGAATGGAATATATAAGTCGACCTCTGGTCATTTTAAAGCTTCAATCACATTATTGTAAGGTGCAAAATTCTCCCAGTTGAAAAGGCCCAACAGGTTTACAACTTTGCGATAACATGGCTAAACAACTTCAAATGATAAGGGGCCCAAACACAGGATGGCCCATCGGCATCTTAGAAACTTTTAGCCCAATTGTCATAAGATACGAACTCATCCCAGTTTAAATGGCCCAACAAGTTCGCATTTCTGACAAGAAGTCCAACTGAATCCAAATGATGATGGTCCCTAAACACAAGCATAAGGAAATAGTTTCTATTGGTCATACAACTATGGTCTACGTGTGGGTTTGCGGGAGTGTAGACAAAGGCTTTTGTTGGCAAAGGATTACCCACAACTAGGTCTCCCCACTCAAGGGTTCAAGCGACTAAGTGAGCGCACCTTTTTTATACCTTACTGTACGTGCCAACGAGTTATGATACGTGACTGACTGTCAAATGGATTTCCTATTGAAGATTCCCCAGAGGGACGGTGGAGCGAACTCTCTTAAATACTCAAGCCTCTTAGGCTCTTATCGCCTTGGTGACAGGAATAAACAACAAGTCCTCCAAATTAGTCCATCATAGTAAGCTTCGAGTAATGATTATCTAGGTGCCTTTGCAGCTTTTCCTTATAGAAAGGTAGTGAATGAAGAAAGACACCAAACCATTACTTAGCTCTAATAATGCCTTTGATTAAACCCATTCAACCCACGATAGACACAGTTAACTAAAGCACAAATCACAATCACTACAAGACATTATTTCGAGGCCAATTCTCTATCCCTAGTGGACTCGCCAGACTGTAGGACACAGAAATCGGCGATGCTGTCCCAGGCTCGAGGCCTGGTCGGGATGGAATAGCCTGCGGGGGAACTAAACCGGAGAAATAACATGGAGTCGCCACCCGGTGTGACCTGGGAAAATGATTTAAGACCGCACTCACCCCTCGCAAGGGAATACCTCAAACTGTTGGGTTCGGAATGGTCCCTTACTTATGCCACTTGTAATGAAATGATTTGTGCAATAATTTAATCGAATCAACGCAACAAATGTTTCAAAGAGTATTCTACTTCTAAGTTCACATGCATGAAAAGTAAACTGGAATAACGGCAGACATATAATTTCATAAACACATTAAATCGATAATTATGGCAATACAAGTAAAACATAAATATAGGAGAGACATAATTAGGTTTCTAGTGCGAAAGAAACAATCATGGAAGCAATCATGTATGAGAATGTAATGGGAGAAACAAGCATGCATGGAATGGGATGTAACAGGTTAAAGCTCGTTCGTGGAGCGTTTGATAACGAGTTTGAAAAGAGAAGGACCGAGAGCATGCGTTCGAGGTGCGTTCTTGCACGCATTCAAACGGGATAAGACCTGATGCATGATAAAGCAGAAAATATGAGCGTTCGAGTAGCGTTCATAAACACGTTCGAACAGGGGAGGGCCGAGAGCATGCGTTCGAGTTGTGTTCTTGGACGCGTTCGAACGGGATAAGACCTGATGTATGATAAAGCAGAAAATATGTGCGTTCGAGTAGCATTCCTAAATGCATTCGAACGGGGGAGGGCCGAGAGCATGCGTTCGAGTTGCGTTCCTGGACACGTTCGAACGGACAAGGGCCGAGAGCATGCATTCAAGGTGCGTTCTTGGACACGTTCGAATGGGATTACAAAAGAAAGGGAATTTATGGTGACATGGACACAAATACGAAGGAACAAATACATAATATGGGACCTCGTACGCCCAATTGAACATACTTACATCCAATAAAACATACTTCGTCCCGAGCGGCAAGACATCGTGGTAAAGG
Organism: Zanthoxylum bungeanum; assembly: GCA_019454045.1. NCBI lineage: Eukaryota > Viridiplantae > Streptophyta > Magnoliopsida > Sapindales > Rutaceae > Zanthoxylum > Zanthoxylum bungeanum. The sequence goes on along the minus strand of SKCR01027362.1, from coordinate 9,880 downwards.
TAGCCTTTAGGTGTTTCCCTCGAATAGAGGACCTTTAATCCACCCTAGTCAAGCCCATGCGCGTCAAGTAATTATATGTGAATAGCAAAGTAATGATATTGGACATTGGATACCCGATTGAACACATCTCACGTTCAATAAAACATGCCTCATCCGGCGCGGCAAAACCTTGTGATAAAGGTAGCCTTTAGGAATTTCCCTCGAATAGAGGACCTTTAAACCAACTTAGTTAAGCCCATGCGCATCAAGCAATGATATGTGGATAAAAAAGTAACGATATATGATATTGGATGTCCGATTGAACATATCTCACGTTCAATCGAACATGCCTCATCCGGATCGGCAAGACATTGTGATAAAGGTAGCCTTTGGACGTTTCCCTCGGATAGAGGACCTTTAATCCACTTTAGTCAAGCCCATGCGCATTATGACTATCAAAACGTAAATAAACAAAACTACTACATGCGGAAAATGGATGACGGGATTACAAGCAATAAATGAACAAAAATTAAATAACAAGATGAAACATGAATTTCAAAGTTTCTCGAGTGGTACGTGGAGTTGTTTCCCAAGTACAGACCGCACTACCGTCCATTCGGATTCGGCTACGGAATTTACGTCTGGGTTTCCATCTGATATACCCCAAGAGAGAACACACATTCCATTCATTCAAGGACCACAACATGTATCAACAAACGACTCTCATGCGAAGGAATTCTAATAAACAGCAAAAAAAAGATGAGAATAAATAAGAATGGTGCCCTCAGGTCTAACCTCTTATGAAAGGAAGAGATGTGTTTAATTTAAGGAGTGAATATCTTAATTGGTGTTTGATTAGGGAAGGGATTTGATTAGATTTAGGAAGGGATTTGATTAGATTAGGAAGAGATTTGATTAGATTAGGAAGGGATTTGATCTAATTAATTTAGTTTAATTTGTGACATGTATTTTATATATTTTAATTATTTTTGGATGGGTTTCGGTGGGCTAATTGGGCTTTGGCGTGAGGCTAGCAACAGAACCAGAAATACCGACACCGTTCGAACGCCGATTCAAACGCTACACGAACGCCCGCAATCTGCTTGACGTTCGAATGTGTTCACGAACGTAGCATGAACGCGAAAGCAGTGAACATGTGAATTGAATCCGATGACATACTTATTCTGAATTTCCCCTTCCGACATTCGTTTCCCGCAACTTCCGCAACCTAAAGAGTAGTGCCTCCGTATGAGACTCATCATCGGGACTTATATGCAAAAATGCAGTGCCTACAAATGGTTATCTCAGAATTTCTCCATGAAAGATTTTAGAGAAGCAACCTACATCCTCGGCATTAAGATCTACCGTGATAGATCTAAGAGGTTGTTAGGACTTTCTCAATCTACGTACATAGATAAAGGTTTGGAAAGATTCAAAATGGAAGATTCCAAAAGAGGTAATTTACCTACTTGTCATAGAATCAAATTATCTAAGGAGCAATGTCCACATACTCCTTCAGATAGAGAACGTATGAGTAGGATCCCTTATGCTTCAGTAATAGGATCGATCATGTACGCCATGCTATATACAAGACCTGATGTCTCTTATGCTCTTAGCATAACGAGCAGGTATCAGGCAAATCCCGGTGAGCAACACTGGACAGCTGTCAAAATAATCCTCAAGTATCTGAGAAGAACTAAGGATGTGTTTTTGACATACGGAGATTGTTCTGAGATGAAAGTCATTGGTTACTGTGATACGAGCTTTCAAACCGACAGGGATGACAGTAGATCACAAACAAGATATATGTTTACTTTGAATGGCGGTGCTTTCAGTTGGAAAAGCTCAAAGCAGTCAACTACAGCGGACTCCACCACTGAAGCCGAGTATATTGCAGCATCTGAGGCAGCTAAAGAAGCAGTCTGGATAAAGAAGTTCATCACAGAACTGGAAGTGCTTCCTGCGATAAAGATTGACATCACGATGTACAGTGACAAAACGGGTGTCATTGCTCAATCAAAGAAACCAATGTCCCACCAGAAATCCAAGCATGTACTCAAACGATTTCATCTCATCAGGGAGATTGTTGAGAGAAGAAGTTATTATGGAGAAAATACCCACAGAAGATAATCTTGCAGATTCTCTAACTAAAGGGCTGACTCAACAAAAGCATGATAGGCACACCCGAAAGTATGGTGTCCAGATTCATACTAGTTGGCTATAGTGCAAGTGGGAGATTGTTAGGGATATGTCGTATACCTAACTTGTGGATGGGCTATATGTACATGTATTTGTAATATTTTCCATAATTAATAAAATGGCAATCTTTATTAAACGTGTCTTACATAACTTATATGAATCAACAACACAGTAATAAAGCCTTTGGAGTAATAAGACGATGGCTTCCACGCCTTATGAGAATCATTATTCTTAAATGTTCCTAGTTAAAGTTTTTGAATAATCTGGGCGTTCACAAAGCGGAGAGACTAGCATGATGATATAATCCGCCCTTAAATGGGGTAGCCGATCTCATAGGCTACTAGTGGAGATCCGTCTGTTTGGTGTATCACATGGATACATGAGTTGCTCGTGTCCATCGAACTGACCGCCGAAAGTTTTCATATGGAGTGTTTATCCCATGTGTCTGTGAGAACTTTCATGTATCGATTATATGACAAGTCCTTAGAAATGAGGTCTTTACAATCTTATGTGTGGATCAAATAACATTGACATTCTCCTTCCGCGGTTCAAAAGATTCGGTCATAAGGGTATGATTGGGTCATTTGTTGAAACACATGAAGTTTGTAAAGATACAACAGAGAATCGCCACTCTCTCGGATAATATTTTCTTATAAGAGTAGTATTTCAGTTCACGGGTAGATATGTGTGATCAGTGCTTGAGACTATGGCCACAACGGAAGAATCATGTGAGATTCTTGGGTTAGCACGATTCATGACACTATCAACATCATACCTTTGACCATATGGGTAGACAATTTCCGTACCCTAGGTCAATAGGTGGGGATACAGTGAGGCAATGGACCGTATCATATGTAAATCGCATACAGAATGGGTATATATATCTTTCCTTCTCATTTTGGGGGCCTTGGCATGTTGCTAGATGTCAACCTTGGTCATTGAAATCGAACGACCATCTGATCGGAGGATAATTTATGTTCGATTAAATTATCACGATTCATCTCATGTCCTACTTGAGGGGAACCCAAAAGGTCACACACAAAAAAGTCAAAATCAATGGTTAACAGTGCACAGTACATATTTAACAGCATATATGATTGCTGTAGGAATTGTTCATAAATGGTTCAATGTGTTTAATTATTGAACAGATCATTTATGAGGTTCCATATTGGCTTAGGGATTGGTGAATGACGATAGGGGCACTTTGGGAATTGGAATAAATAGAAAAAAAAATTTACTATTCACATGAATAGTACCCAATGAATAGTAAAAAATTTTATATTTAATTTTGTTATTTGTTTTGAATTCTAATTCGGCCCAAACTCTTATTAGGGTTTTATAATCTCATTAAACCACTAAATTAAGATCCAATGGCTAAGATTAAATTGACTTTTATCCCACATCAGATTCTTAATTAATTTTGTTGTCTTTGGAGCACTATATAAATCCAAAGAATTCTTCACAAATTAAAAGTGGAACCTCAAGTTAAAAGTTTTGAGGTATTTGCCTAGGCTAGCACCAAGGGCAAAATACCCGTGCACTCAAGGCGTAGTCTTGCCGTTGAGTTTTGGCTTTGGTGTGTGCATCTTTGGAGGCCACACACTTTGGTCGGAACGTGGAAGAGCTTGTTGAGTTCGAGAAAAGCTTGTAGATTGGAGGGAGGACTGGAGGAGTCTTTGGTTCAAGTAAGTCTTTTTCTTTCTTTATTTTAATTAAAGTTCTTATGATAGTTAGAATGTTTAGGTTTATGTTCTTTGCATGTTTTATGAGTTTTTATGCTTAGAATATATAGTAACATACCTAGGCTTGTAGAATAATCAAAACAAATGGGTCTTGGGCAAAGGGATAGCGGCATCATAATTTTTAATTTTCCACTGCGCACTCGCTGCCGCTTCCCAACAGTGATATCAGAGCGCCGTTTTTGTTTTGATTAGTTCTCTCTCATTTGAACTCGAAATTTGGGTGTGTAAAAGCTCTTTAGAAAGCTAACACCCTGAAATTACTTTTATATTCTTTGCATTTTTTTATGTTTTTATGCTTAGAATATATAGTAACATGTATAGGCTTGTAGAATAATCAAAACAAATGGGTCTTGGGCAAATGGAAAGCAGCATCATAATTTTAATAATTTTATTTTCCGCTGCGCACTCGCGGCTGCTTCCCAACACAAGTAACTATCCAATAGTCGCAAGTTCTGATATCATATATCAAAACAAACATTAAAAAATATTTAAATAACTAGACGAAAGATCTAGTATCCAATACCTATAGTTGTCGTATTGTGAGAATCAATATTCTCTACACACAACTATACACATCTCTTTTCTCTAGCTTTATTATTTGCCTTACTCTATTCACAACAATTACAACTAATTGATTATTAAACTGTTTCAGACACATTACCTCTAAAGGTCACTAAAGCCAAGAAACGTCATTATCAGATAAACAAATACCTAGTGAGGTTTTCTTAAATTGCACTTCATGATATTGAGTTGGGCAATGGTCCATATACATGAGTTTATGTTTGAGATGGGGTTGGTAGTGTTGATCATAGTCAGAAAATCAAGGGCTCATTGGTATATGATGACATATTCCATGCCGGTAGCATCTCCTGGAGGGAGATGTTACAATTTAAGAACCGTTTGGAGAGTTTGATGAGTTTATAAACTAGTTAATACTCTCATTGTAATATTTATAAACTAATTTATACTCTCAATCAATACTTTTTACAAAGCAGACACTTAATATCAAACCAAAGATTTGATACCGAGTGAATTATAAAATTATTCAAAAAAAATAGTAATTAGCACAATTAATCAATTACATCCTTCTTGTTGTAATCTCTTACCAAAGATTTTTCGTATTTTCCTTTATTTGTCTTGCCCCAAAGAGTATAGTGAAAAATATCATATCTATTGACAAATTAATTTTTTAGCCCCCTACTACTTCCAAGACTCAAATATAAGTAACCGAAAAATTATTTAAAAATTATTTTGTCAACTTGGAATGGGCTCTCTTCCTATATATTAACAAACACATTATATTAGACTAATCGTAAGATTATAATAGTAAAATTAAGGAAAATGATATCTAATTACCCTATAAATTCTTATAAAAATACTTTAGTTCATATAGTTTAAAAAATACCAATACAATTAATTTTAACTATTTGGCTAATGTCGACTTATAAAAAGACAAAAATGACTACAAAACAGGATTGCATTTTTTTAAAATGTAAAATAAATAAATAAATAAAATGAAAAAAATCCCCTAATACAGAACGTCCTCAACTACAAAAGACTGGTATTTTTGTAACATAATATTTATATATACCTATAATAAATTTATAAATTTATAATTAGGTTATACAGTTAAATAATTTATACTATAATGATTATACATTTAATAGTATAATATATAGTTTCAATTTATTAAAATTGAAAAAAATTGAGCTTATATGATGAAGTTCTTTTAATAGGATATAAATTTATTTTTACAATTTAATAAGAGTTTTAAGATTTTATCTTATTGTTTTAAAGTAATTTTTATATTTTTATTGGTCAAAGTTAGTTAAATCGTAAAACTAACTGTATTAATTAACGGTAGCGAATAAAACTTATATTTCAAAATTATAAGGATTAAAATATCGTTATAATAAGATGTAGGGTAGCTTGATATAATTTTTTTCAATAATTTTTGTAGGAGTAAGTAACCTTTTCTATATTACAAACTATTTTGACAAAAGAAAACTTACAAAATTTTGACAAAATGTAAATAATTCCTTATTTTAACTATAATTAAGCTGGATAAAAAAGCAAACTTCTATTTCACTTTTTTTTTGTTTACCAAATATAGCCATATATTTATAAAAAATTGTAATAAAGTAAAATGATACTTTAGTCTTTTTGTATGTAATATCAAAATTTTATCAATATTATTTGATGATAGTATTAGACCCATATTCATGTACAAGTAGGCTCATACTATCTACTCATGTGATAAAGATCAAGCAAAAGACTGGCCTCCAAATACGAGAAAATGTTGAAGAAAATATCTCACATTATATGAGATGAATGAAAGAACATAAATATAAACTTTGTGTAACTCTTTATTTTAAAATTAATTTTTAGATAAAGATAAATTCATAAATTTCAACACAGTCGCTGTAAATTGGGTGGTTGTAGTAATGATTTTACTACAGCCCCTCGGATATTGCCACATGTAAGCACGCAGTCCGTTGGATTTGAAATTGGGTGGTTGTAGTAATGATCCAACGGTTGCGATTGTATCACATGATACTATTAGAGCGCCCCCGAACCCATTCAATGTGGGATATTAATTTCAACACCATTGTTTCTTTTTAATTTTCTTAAAACCAGCAAATGCCCAAGTGTCATGATTGTTGAATGTTGTCACAATGTTCAAAACTTAAAGACAAATTAAAGTCTATGGTTTCGTTCTTCCAAAGGGTCATTTTTGATTGCTCAATACGTACAAAAGAGCCTTATATATCCTGAATATAGTGACTTCACGGAAAGTGGAATTCAAATTTCTTTATTATATATATATATATATATATATATATATATTAGAAGCTGCAGGATTTGCATTATAAAAAGCAGCATAAAAAAATGAATTAAAGAAGTTATTGAAATGTGCCTGTTACTGAGAAGAAATAAAGTAATTTTGTCATTTTTAGGAAAGTTCTCAGATACATGCATAAATTTGAAAGATCCAGGTAAACAAATCATTTTCAATTGTTACTGTGAGAGCGTTCATGCATTTGCCCATGGCCTAGGGGCTAGGACCAATCTTTTATTAATTTGCTCCAAAAAGAAAATATTAGATATTAAATATAAATATTATATATTAGTCAAAACTAATCTAATAAGCTAGTTTGTTTATGAAGCATTTTGGCACGTCATCTGTTCTTAAATATTTGGTCTCTTATGACACTTTCAAACAATTTTGGATTTTCTTCTTTTCCACGAAGAAGAATAAAATAGGTATACCAAGAACAAACAGAAAGAGGAGGAGAATGGGATGAGAAGCCATCAAATCATTTTGAATGATTAATTAGTTTTTTTATATTAATTCAATCATACATTTTAGTTTTTGTTTTCAAACCACCAAATCATTTTGAAAGATTAATTAGTCTTTTATATTAATTCAATCATACTTTTTAGTTTTTTTTTTCAAACCACCAAATCATTTTGAATGAATAATTAGTTTTTTTTATATTAATTCAATCATACTTTTTAGTTTTTCTTTTCTATAACCTTGTGTGTGAGAGAGATCACATTAGTCATGATTTCCCCAATTATTTTCATTCTCATAAATAATAAATTTACGGGAGAAAAATACGTTAAATGAAAAAGTAACATAAATGTTGTCCTGTTCAGTATTGGCTTAAAATTTATATTAACAGAGAAATGTCATCCAGAGCCAGCTAGAAATGCTAGCCATGTTATTCACGATACATACCAAATATTGGCTGCGGCCAACGAGAAGGCTCGCTTCCACTTGCTGACAGGGATGTCTGAGGTTCTTACTATAAAATATGGACCAATGGCTATAACATCTCAGATAATAGAGCCATTACAAGGCATGTTTGGCAGCCTTCTGAGCGGCAACGTGAAGAGACCTTGTGCTCCGTTATCCGTGTGAGAGCATGTCTTGAGGATGATTACCCACTTTAACACATTCGAAACCCATGGAGGTTGTATCAATGAGTGTTTCCAGGTGACCAAGATAATGGAAACTCTTCTGAAGAGTTTCCTGTAATTTAAGAGCAAATATGTTATGAAAGTTGACTTTCACTCTTACATAATTACTAAATGAGCTCACCCATTACGAGTCTATGTTGACGGACTCTTGTAAGCCTAGTGGAGAGGCAAATTTTAATGATTCTTTCAGTAAAAGCAAGAGGTTATTATGAATACTTCGTCATATTTATTGACGACTAATCCAGATATAGGTATGTTTATCTAGTGCAACATAAATCAGATACCTTATAAAATTTCAAAGTGTATCGTGTAGAGGTTCAGAACCAATTAGGTAAAATCATCAAAACTCTGCGATTAGATCGATGAGGCGAATACCTCGATAATAAATTCGATGAATTTTTTGGTTGAGCATGTGATAGTATCCGACTCACATCACCTGGAACAGCACAATATAATAGTTTTTCGGACATGAGAAATCAAACCTTAATAGACATGATTAGATCAATTTTTATTATTATTCATTACCTAGTTCATTCTGGTGATATGCATTATAGACAATAATGTATATCTTTAACACAGTTCCATCTATGTTTATTCTCTTTAACGCAATTCCATCTATGTTTATTTTTAAGACATCTTTAGAGTTTTGGAGTGGTTGCAAAGTTATTTTGGACATTTTTATATATGGGTTGTCCTGTTGGGCTCTCCTAGAATATGGCAAGGATCTATTAAGCATAAATTGTGTGAATACTCAAAGTAAGATTGCAGAAATAATACTTACATTGGTCGGCAATATGGATGTAGAGAATACAAAAATTTTGCTCCTTTGAGAAGTGCTCCAAGCTCTCCTTTGTATGAATGGTTAAGCTCCAAGCTTTGAACTTTGATTCCAAACTCAATGGGAAATGTTTCCCTAACACCTTGTTTGATCTTTGAATGTGCTAGCAAAGAAGAAATTTTGCAACAAAATCTCTATTTTGGGAGAATCAACTCACGGCAATATAGAAGGAAAGAAGAGAGTTTTTGGTTTTTGGTATATTTGATTTCTAAAAACAAATACAACTTATGAAAGTCAAACCCTTAAAGTTAGTATATGCTTTACCAAAAGTTAAAGCAAAGTGTTGGAGGGAAAATTGCATTCAATGCCTCCAACCACTTCCATCACCAAATTGACACTTGATGGACAAGTGATGTAAGTTGGTGGGACCCACTTTAATTCCAAATTCAAGTGGCTTGCTCAACACACTTTGGGCTCGGGTTCGCTTAATCTGATTAAACGAACTTTCTGTCGTGACGTAATTAAATCCAATTTAATTAAATAATAGTGCCTCGCAAAATTATTACGAAAGTCGCTCACGAATTAATTCTAAATTAATTCGTTGGCCCGATTTAAAATCCAATTTTAATTTCGCGTCGAAATCTAATTTCAATTAATATATCGAATATATTATTTAATCGATTAATTCTAAATTAATCGTTCTCTCTCCTCTTATCGAATTTTATCCCAGATAAATTCTTATCGTAATTAATCCTAGAATAATTTTCTCTCTCTAATAACTAATCCCAAATTAATTCAGTTCGAGTCAAACGTCATTGGTGAATCTTCGGGAAGCGACCCATGAGATCCCTGGATATGTTAAAAGTAAATCCGTTCGTCGGACTATCCGAATACGTGCGTACCCGGTACCACATTTTTACTTATTTACAAGACATGGTAAGCTTCTAGTAAAGAGCCATGCCTACCCAATTCTCTAGAAATATTCTTTTAAGGAATATATAATCTTTGTCAGACGTAGTATACGTAGTATAGCGTATTGCGATCCAGAATCGGATGTCACATGCAAGGCCTGGGGCTGGAATAGTGTCTGCCCCGTACGAAGCGTATATCGGATCACTAGCAACTAGTCTCTTTAATCGGATAATCATGACCTTGTCATATTATCCCGATAGTTGCAACATAATAGAGTACCAGTTAT
>SKCR01027361.1:0-82883 GCA_019454045.1 Zanthoxylum bungeanum | reverse complement strand
TTTAATTGAATTAAACGGAACTGAGCCGCGGAAAATATTCGTAGATACATTTTGAGTTTTGAATTCAAAATGGTGGGGCCCACTTCACACATGTCACACATGTGAAGTGGTGGTTGGAAAGTGGTTGGCATTTATGCCAAAACCATTTACTTTCCAACTACTTGGTTTTAGGTGAAACCAAAAACCCCAACTACATGGTTTTGGTGAAAAGGGTAAAAACCCTTGAACAAAACCCTACCTCTCACTCTACACACTTGTAACACATTTTGGAAATGAGAAACCCTAATACACTCTACAATGGGCGTGAGCCTTTTTCTCCATCTCTTTGATTTTGTGGCAAAATCAACAAAGCTAGCACTTGGAGAAATCAACTAAGGTGATAGGGAAACTACTTCAAAGGTTGGAATCATCACTTAAAGCTTGGAATCAACAAAGGAAGGATCTTGGAGATCTTCAACTCAAAGCTTGGAATCAACAAAGGAAGCATATTGGATCTTGGATTTTTTCTCTCAAATTTTAAAAGCTCAAATCCATTCAATGTAAGTAATTCCGCAACTTATTTTGAATTTATGAACATGTTTTCATGCTTATTAGATCCTTGGCATTTTATAGGAACACTAACAATGGTATTAGAGAGCCAATTTTAAGCATGAAAATTTTAGGGTTCTTGAGACTAAAATTTGGGGCTTTTTGTTTTGAGCATGATTATTTCAAATTGATGATTTGAGCATGCTTAGATTATGTTAACTTAGAGTTGTGCATGATTAGATTTGAAATAAATTTATTGGATCAAAAATTACAAAAATCTTAAGGTGGCCGAATTTCACTGTACAGTGCACTGCAGTTTTTTGATTTTTTGTAACATGAAATGATGTGTTTAAATGCATGTTTAAATGTTGATTGTTGGTTTGATTGGATTGAATCAAAGTCAATAATGTTTATGTTAAAATCAAAGAGCATGTTGAACATGAAATGATGAATTTAGGATTCAATTTGTGTTGAGCATGTAATGATGTATTTTGGCTTCAATTTGTGTTGAGCATGAATTGATGGATTAAGCATGATTAATTAAGTTAATTGGTATTTTGGAAATATTGAGTTTAATTAATTAATCATGGCTAATACACTTTAATTAAAATAATTGTGATATTTGGAATATTATAATTATGTTAATAAGCCTTTAATTATGAATTGGGCTAAAAGTGTGTATTTGGGCTTAATGGCTTGGTGACTAAGTTTGGTTTTGGACTTTTGGATTGGATCCAATTGGGCCCAAAACCAATTCCATAAAGTCCAAATACATCACTTGGCCCTTTAAAGAATTTAATTGGGCCTAATGGGCCTAAATTGATTTTGGCAATAGGGTGATTCCTCTTGGGCCTTGGCATTTTGGGTTTGATCCATTATGGCCAAAGCCCATGCCTTAAGAATCAATTAAAAGCCCATTGGACTTTAATTGAAATGACATTGGATGTTATTGGGCCTTTGAGACCCATTAAGATTGGATTTGGAATCCAAGTCTTTAAGGCTTATAAGTAAGTGTAAATATTTAATTTGGAATTAAATTTGGAATTAGTATTGAATACAAATAAATTGGATTTAAATTTGTAGTTCAATATAATTCAAGAATACTTACTTTGAGTATTTATTCTTAAACGAGTTTGACTCACGCAAATCAAATCGTTGTTTGAACATTGGATGATCATTAATCCAAAGATTAATTAATTGGATTAGATTGATTGAATAACATGATTTGTATGAATACATGAATGTGTTGTATGAATAATATATCGGATGGATATTAGAAGGGCAGGGCAATTTTGGAAATTGTAATAAATTTAGAATTTATTAAATTGGACATGTGTGTCCAGCCTTTTATCTCCTTTCTCATTGTATTTCTCTGTCACCTATTCCCCCCAAATTTTAATGAGGTTTCTTTATTGTATTATGTAATTGGGTAGAAGTTAGAATAGTTCTAGCCGGGGAGAGGAAAGAGAGTGATTTGTTCTAGGAACAATTTGTGACATATCCATCCGTATATCATTATCAATTTATTTATTTATACGCGCTTTATTATGTATTTAGAATGCATGTTTAAGGGTGTATGATGATGAGACCTTAACAAAGATAATAAATTGGTTGCCAATTTGCACGCGAAAAACCCTCAAAACATATTAAGCGATTTTCCTTCCATTGAGTGATTCATACTCAAGATCCAAAGTTGGCATTGGTTTGTTTGCCAAAGTCAAGACCTTTGTCAATTGTGGATGTGTTTGAATCATGAGAGTTTTGTTCCATATCGGTGTCTTGTCCAAGTTGTGATTTGTTGGCCAAAGTCAAGATCATTTCTTGTCCATCGACATTGATTACGAAGCTTTCCATGTCAATGGGTTCCGCTTAACTGGGATCATTGAGTTTGTTGTGCCAAAGCCAAGGCTTAGTTGATTCAGAGGAAAAAGGTTAGGTAATATATTCGATATATTGGCATATATAAGATATATGTTTCGGACTTGGATGTTCAGGTACTGGATCTAGGAATTGGATGGGATCCAATTAATCTTAGATATCTACCTAGTTAAGTATCATACAATTTGTTGGCCAAAGTCAAGATTGTGTGTTATTTAACGGGATCCTAGCCCACTATGAAACCGAGTTTCCCGAGTACTCGACAGAGGGTTAGAGGCTCGCCGAAAAATAGTGGGAGGCGAGAATTAAATTTGCAATATTCGTTTAATTACTTGCCATATGCGCTTAATCAAATATCATTCGTCAAATATATATTATTTATTAGTTGGACTAATATTTAATTGTTGTTTTAATAAACAGTTGGACTGTAATTCAAACTATTCAATTAATGGTTGATTTTATAATTGGATTATAGTAATCAATATAATTGAATTAACCAATTTAATTATAATTGATTAAATGGTTGGACAATTGTAATCATTATAATAAATAGTACCGATCATATATAGTTGATTATATAATTGGATTATAGTAATCAATATATATTTGATTTTAACCAATAAAAGTATACTTGATTATATAGTTGGACTATAGTAATCATTATATTAGATTTTACTTGAAATCGTTGATTAAATAGTTGGACTATTAGAATCAAGATTAAAATGAAAGACTAGTGTTTAAAACATTATCCTAGGGAAAATGTGTTTAGACGACTTTAATTTTCAAATGGGAATAAATTTCAGGATGGTCCTGGAAACTAATAAGTTACTTTATTTGATAAAATAACATATTAGGCCTAAGCCGAGAGTTAAGAAAATAGTAGAGCATGATCTTTGGAAGATATGTGATGATAACTTTAGTGTTTAATTCATTATACTTGTCATAATGACTCCTTAATTTCTTAATCAGAACTAAGGATTAGATCCTTAAAGTATGATAATGACATTGAAAGATCTTCATAGATCTATTCTTATGATCTTAAAAGTATTAATTTGCAATAAACAACTCTTGGAGAGTTAATGGCTATGCTCAAGGAGCCAAAGCCAAAGTTTGCAATAGGGCAAGAAGCGCAAGGCGCACCTTACTTCGATATTCTAGAAGGCCAAGGCTTGGCCAAAGACTTCTGGAATGTGAAAATGGCAAAGGCAAAATCATTATAACCTTCTAGGAAGATAAAGGACATATCCCAAGATGTCTGCCTAAATTGTGGCAAACGGGGTCATTGAAGCATGACTGCCGTATGGACAAAGCAGACATGAAGGAATTGAAGACGAGCAAGGCTCTGACTTCAAATATGTTTGTCATAAATATGTTCACTACTAGTATTAAAATTTGATTTTAAATACTTAGTATAATACATAAATATGCATTGATGTGCAGAATCTGCTGTGAGTAGGATACTGACTTCAAATGAGATTAATCTGCGAATCGGAAACGGGACAATAGTCATTTTTTCAACCGTAGATACCTAAGTTTAGGAACTACTATTTGGGTGTGTACTTAAATTAGGAAACTGTTATAATGTAACTAGTTTGACTAGAAACTTTATCTCTATATCGAGTATAACTCGTTGCGAGTATACCTTTATATTCTAGAACACTAAAGTGTTTTATTTTATAAAGATGATATTGAGATAAACACATTAGATGTTAATAACATTATTTATATTTTGAATATAAATAAATCTCAAACATATAACATGACAAACAAGTAGCTCAAACTGATTTGATCAGATGAGACTTATTTGTGGCAGTACTATCTGGGACAAATTAAACAAGACTTGTATATCCACACTTTTGAAGAGTGGATACTAGGACGGATTTGATTCCATTCAAATGAAGTCTACGAATCTAGTTTATTGGGCAAAGTGCCTAAAACACCTTTACTTGGTAAAAGTGTAAGTGCCACCGATCTATTAGCCCTTGTTCATAGTGACGTAAGTGGGCCCATGTATAGCTAGGCTAGAGGTGGATATGAATATTTCGTGACCTTTACGGATGTGGCATCACGTTATGGTTTTGTTTCTTTTGAAGAACACAAATCAGAAACTTTTAGAGTTTCGACACGAAGTAGACAAACAGATCGGCTAAAGTATTAAAACATCACAGTTTGACCATGATGAAAATACTTAAACAATAAGTTTATCATAAACTTGAAAGAGTATAGTATTCTTTCAATAGGACTCCTCCCGGAACACATCAATTTGACGGTGTGTCCGAACGGAGAAATCAAATTTTGTTGGACATGATAAGGTTAATCATGAGTCGCTCTGAGGTACCATTTTCCTTCAAAAGAGATAAGCATTAACAGTGCAATACTTATTTTGAATAAGGTTCAATGAAAATCAGTTTGACAGATTTCATATTAGATATGAACAGGAAAGAAACTGGGCTTTCTCATTCCTGTTGATTTGGGAATGCTAAGCATATGTTTGGATGATACCAAACAAGAACCCAAATTGGATAAGTGCCAATTGTAGGTTATCCTAGGGAAACCAAAGTATAGCACTTATACAACTCACTTGAGAAAAATGTAATTGTTGCTCACCATGCGGTTTTCCTAAGAGGAATACCGATATGCTGTGGAAAGTGGGAGGATAGTAAAACTCGATGAAAATCGGAGTTATACTGTTCAAGGCACCAAGTCCTTAATGGAACACAAATAGTTCATCAAGGATGAAACTGTACCAGTAATCTTCGAATACACAAGAACTGCGTAGGTCGGAGAGAGTCAGAAAACAACCTGGGGCATGGGTTTCTGATCTCACCTCATAAAGATGTCAATCTTATTGAGGAATACGAACTGACTACGTGTGAGGAAGTGATACAAGGTATCGACTCCCAGTTATGGCAAAGTGCCATGAGTCCGAAATGGATTCCATGTATAACAACTATGTTTGGACACTAGTTGTTGTACCACAAGGCATTATTCCTATTGGTACTATATAAGTCTTCAAGGAAGACATACATGGAAGGCAACATACCAACGTACTAAGCTAGGCTTGTAGCGGAAAGGTATCGTTATCAACATTGTGTTGATTACAATGAAATCTTTTACCTGTTGCAACGTTAAATCCATTGGGATAATACTTGCTGATGCTGCATGTTTCATTCATGAAATATGGCAGCTGAACGTCAAAATCGCTTTCCTTAAATGGAAACCTCTTTGGAGGATGTCTATAACATCCTGACGGTTTTGTCGTAACAAAACTAGCAAACAAGGTTTGTAGGTTATTTGATCCATGTATGGATTGAAGTAAGCATTGGGTTCTTGGAACTATCGTTTTGATGTAATCATAATGGTGTATGATTTGATTCAAAACGCATATGATTCTTGTGTATATAAGGAGGTTAGTGGGAGCGCACTGACAATGATGTCCTAAATAATGATGATATGTCATTTCTTGGAAATGAAATTCCCATATTAAAATCGGTGAAAGCTTGGCTTTCATGAAAAATTCTCCGTAGAATTCTTGGGAGAAACAACCTTTATTCTAGGAATAAAGATCTACTGGGATAGATTTAAAATTGTTAACACTCTCTGAGAACTCGTACATTGAAAAATGTACGTGACCTGGTGTCTCATACGCTTTGAGCATATGGAGTCACAAACAGGTCAATCCAAGTGATAGTCACTGGATTGATATTAAGAACATCTGTTAGTATCTTAGAGAACTAAGGATGATGTCTTAAACTAATGGAGAAAGAGAACTTGAAATGACTGGGATCACTACTGCAAGTTTCCTAACCGATAACAATAATGGTGCTATATAGTTTGAATAACGAAAAGTGAGCTGGAAATCTTCCAAGCAAGATACTGTTACTGAATAAGCAACAAATGCGGGTTATTACTGCAGCTGAGGCAGTAATAGAAGCCATCTGGGTCAATATCAAATCTAATAAGATTAGATATAGTTCTGTTAGCAGCTGAGCTAGGCGTCAGCACAGGCTAAAGAATTAATGGTCTCATGAACGATCCAGATATATACTTCATCTATTCATCTGATTCGTTCGGATCATACATCGTCGCGATGTGATGATCGAATAAATCGCATCAGATGATAATCATACAAATCCGCTGACGAAAGCCTTTCCTCAGTAGTTTGAGCGAACCGTACATAGTTCGGGTGTAAGACACTCGAGTGACTGGCTATAGGCCAAGTGGGAGATTGTTGGACAGTTATGGCCTATAGCATCACTATTTGTACAGATCATGGTGTTGTTGTACAAATTAACTATGTGACAAGGAGATTGCACTCTTATCATTTGTGATTAGATCACCTTGATGTATAAATGATAGGAGGTCCTTATGATTATTTCCTGGATTGAGATGATATGAGATAGTATCATTCCACGAAGGATTAATCATTAAATATCCCTAGTCGTAGTATTATCGAGACTGGACATCGATAATGCGGAATAGACTAGTATTACACTTGTGTGTGTTATGTGAGATCATAACGACATAGTTCTTATATATTTCGGTATAGGATACTCATGCAAGTGTAATAGGAGGTTGTGTTTTTACCGATGGTACGGAAAACAGCTTCGCTCTGGATATACCCATCGGAATTCCATTGGTAGTCTGACTATGTGTCTATGGAAGTCCGATATCAGGGTAGGTGTATTTGGTCTTAACCTGAGACTTGCACCGCTAATACTTGCGACAATCGATATACTCTAGTTGCGATCGTCCAGGGCTTTAACCGGTTCTGTGTAATCCAATGCTGGGTATATTGAGAATCGTAGAGTATTGGTATTGGGTATGATGTCAAGACGGAAGTGTCACTCCAGTCATAATGGAGATGATGTCACGTAGGATACGATATTAGTACTCTTAAGTGCTACAGCCATCGGGGTATTATGACAAGGTCATGTATATCCGATTATAGAGACTAGTTACCAGATATCCGACATGTGCTTCGTACGGGGCAGACACAGTTCCAGCCCCAGGCCTAGCATGTGACATTCGATACTGGATCGCAATACGCAATACTACGTATACTACGCCTGACATAGATTATATATTCCAGTAAGAATATTTCTGGAGAATTGGGTAGGCACAGTGTTTTGCTAGAAGCCAACCATGTCTTGTAAATCGGTAAGCACGTGGTACGAGGTACGCACGTATTTGGATAATCCAATGATCGTATTTACTGCCAACATATCTAGGGATCTCTTGGGTCGCTTCCCAAAGATTCACCGATGACAGTTGATTTAAATTAGAATTAATCTGGGATTAATAAGAGAGAAAATTAATGTGGGATTAATTAAGATGGAGAATATTAATCTGGGATTAATTGAGGTATTATTTAATATTGGATTAAATGTGTTTGGAAAAGAGAGAACGCGATTAATTTGGAATTAATTGGTAAAATAAATTTAATAGTTAAATTTGATTTTTCTATTTAATTTATTCGTATGGGCTAAAATTAATATATTGGATATATTAATATGAATTAGATTTCATTACGGAATTAAAGTCGGACTTTAATACGAACGAACAAATTAATTTAGAATTAATTCATAAACGAAATTCGTAATATATTTGCGAGGCATCGTTATTTAATTAAATTAGATTTAATTATTTAGCGACGAAAGTTCATTTATTTGGATTAAACGGAACCGAGCCGCGGCAAATATTCGTAGAGACATTTTGAGTTTTGAATACAAAATGGTGGGGCCCACTTCACACATGTCACACATGTGAAGTGGTGGTTGGAAAGTGGTTGGCATTTATGCCAAAACCATTTACTTTCCAACTACTTGGTTTTAGGTGAAACCAAAAACCCCAACTACATGGTTTTGGTGAAAAGGGTAAAAACCCTTTAACAAAACCCTAGCTCTCACTTTACACACTTGTAACACATTTTGGAAATGAGAAACCCTAATACACTCTACAATGGGCGTGAGCCTCTTTCTCCATCTCTTTGATTTTGTGGCAAAATCAACAAAACAAGCACTTGGAGAAATCAACTAAGGTGATAGGGAAACTACTTCAAGAGTTGGAATCGTCACTTAAAGCTTGGAATCAACAAAGGAAGGATCTTGGAGATCTTCAACTCAAAGCTTGGAATCAACAAAGGAAGCATGTTGATCTCGGATCTTCTTCTCAAAATTTTAAAAGCTCAAATCCATTCAATGTAAGTAATTCCGCAACTTATTTTGAATTTATGAACATGTTTTCATGCTTATTAGATCCTTGGCATGTTCTAGGAACACTAACATTATTCACACATGATTTCATTGCTTGAATTAATCCCGGGACTATAGTAGAAACCCAACAATGGTATCAGAGCCATTTTGAGCATGAAATTGAAATTTGGGTAAAATTGGGAAAAATTTATTTGAGCATGTTTGAGTGAAATTGATTGTTTGAGTATGCTTAAATTATGATAACATAGTCTTATGCATGATCAATTTGATGAAAATTGGATTGGATCAAATTTTCCCCAAAATTAAGGCTTGGCCGAAAGTTGGACTTCCCTAATGTCATGGTGATTTTTTTGTTTTTTATCATTGGATGAGTTGAAGTCACTTGGGTATTGTTGATTTAGGATTTAATTGGATTGACACCGAATCGAACAAAGAAATCCCCAAATTACCGTGACTTAGAAGCATGAAAATGATTGATTTTTTATTCAAATGTGTTGGACATGTGTTGATGATAATTAGCATAATTAATTGAATAAATTGGTGTTTTGGAAATTTTAATTTGGTTAATTAATTATGGCATACACTTTAGGTTAATTAAATTATGAAATTTGGAATTTCGGTAATTTAATTAATTGGGCCAAATTTTGAATTGGGCTTGTAAATTTGTATTTGGGCTTAATGGGCTTGGTTGGGCCAAGTTTGGTTTAGGCTAATTGGTTGGATCCATTTGGGCCCAAAACCATATCCATAAAGTCCAAATATAATTTAATGGACCTTTAATTTTAATTGGGTCTAATAGGCCTAAATTGGTTTCTTGGCAAATAAGGGTGATTCCTTAAATGGGCTTTGGTATTTGGGTTTGACCCATGTTGACCAAAAGTCCATGCCTTATGAAATTAATTGAAAGCCCATTGGACTTTAGTTATATTGACATTGGATGTTAATTGGGCTTTGTGACCCGTTTAGATTAGATTTAAAATCTAAGTCGCTAAAGGCTCATTAATAAAGTGTAATATTTAATTGGAATTAAATATAGAATTAGTATTAAATACAAATTGAATTGGATTTAATGTTGTAGTTTAATATAATTCAAGAATTATACTTTGAGTACTTATTCTTAAAACGAGTCGGACTCGCGCAAAATCAAATCGTTGTTTGAACATTGGATGATCATTAATTTTCAGATTAATTAATTGGATTAAATTGATTGATAACATGCTTATGTGAATACATGGATGCAATGTATGAATAATTTATATCGGATGGATATTAGATGGGTGAGGGCAATTTTGGAAATTATTGTAATAAATTTAGAATTTATTAAATTGGACTTGTGTGTCCAGCCTATTACCTCTTTACTCTTTGTATTTCTCTTCTCACCTATTCCCCTCAATGTAAATCAGGTTTCTTTAGAAGTGTTATGTAATCGGGTAGAAGTAATACTTGTGCTAGCGGGAGAGAAGAAATGGAGAGATTTTTTCTAGGAACAATATGTTAAGTATCCATCCGCATATCATTATTATATTTATTTACTTACGCACCTTATTATGTGTTTAGAATGCATGTTTAAGGGTGTATGATGATGAGACCTTATCAAAGATAATTAATTGGTTGCCAATTATGCAAAAAACCATCAACACATATAAGTGTTTTTCCTTCCATTGAGTGATTCTTACTCAAAATCCAAGATTGGCACTGGTTTGTTGGCCAAAGTCAAGTCCTTTGTCCGTCGCGGATGTGTTTGAATCATGAAGGCTTTGTTCCATATTGCTGTCTTGTCCAAGTTGTGATTTGTTGGCCAAAGTCAAGATCACTTCTTGTCCATCGACATTGATTACGAAGCTTTCTATGGTCAATGGGTTCCACTTAACTGGGATCACTAAGTTTGTTGTGCCAAAGCCAAGGCTTAGTTGATTCAGAGGAAAAAGGTTAGGCAATATATTGGATATATTGGCATATAAAAGATATATGTTTCAGACTTGGATGTCCACCTACTGGATCTAGGAATTAGATGGGATCCAATTGATCTTAGAGATCTACCTAGTGTTGGGTTTCTAATTAGTCCCAAGGATCAATTCGAGCAAGAAATCAAATGTGAATACAACAATGAAATATGGCGGAATCATACTTACATTGATCGGTTATGCAATGCGTCGAACACAAAAACTTTCAAGCTCCTTGAACTCTCGATTTTTGCTCCCTGTTGTCCACCAAATTCGGTCAATACCTCCATGGATTCTCCAAGCTCCAAGCTTTCGAATGATGATTCCATGCTCACAAGTTTGTTTCCCTATCACCTTGGATGACCCTTCATGTGCTGGCATTGGAAAAATTGCCACAATCTTTCCTTGATTTACTTCTTGTTCTCGGCCTAGTAAGAAAATTGAGAAGAAAATTTAGCTTCCAAAGCCGAGAGGGAGAGGAGGAAAATTTGGCTCCAAAACCGTGAGTGTAGCCAAGAGAGAGAGAGAAAATGTGTTAAGTGTATATGGTTTTGATTTTCCAAAAATCAAATACCAAAAACAATTTCCAAATTTCCAAAAGTCAAAGGCATTTAAGCCTACAACCACTACCATCAATCACTCTCAAATGACTAATTGTCACATCACTCAAAGTGACTAGACATCACATCAATCAAAGTGACTAATGATTTGATGCTTGATGTGACTTGTGGGCCGCACTTGAATTCGAAATGCTAGTGCGCCCGCAAACACTCCCGGGCTCGGGTTTGCTAATTCCAAATTAACGAATTTTTCGTTGCGACGTAAATAAATAATTATGCCTAGCAAAATTACTATTCACATCGCTAACGAATTAATTCTAAATTAACTCGTTCGTCGGAATTAAAATATAATTTCAATTTCGCGTTGAAATCCAATTTCGTATAATATATCGAATATATTATTTTATCGATTAATTCCTAATTAATCGTTATCTCTCTTAAATAATATTTTATCCCAGATAAAATATCTCCGTAATTAATCCCAGATTAATTTTCTCTCTCTTATAATTAATCCCAGATTAATAAAGTGCGAGTCATACGTCATCGGTGAATCTTCGGGAAGCGACCCATGAGATCACTGGATATGTTGGCAGTAAATCCGGTCGTCGGACTATCCGAACACGTACGTAACTAGTACTACATTGTTTTACCGATTTACAAGACATGGTTGGCTTCTAGCAAAGCACCGTGCCTACCCAATTCTCCAGAAATATTCTTATTGGAATATGTGATCTATATCAGGCGTAGTATAGGTAGTATTGCGTATCTCGATCCAGTATCAGATGTCATATGATAGGCCTAGGGTTGGAATTGTGTCTGCCTCGTACGAAGCACATATCGGATCTCTGGTAACTAGTCTCTATATCGGATAATCATGACCAAGTCATATTATCCCGATGACTACAGTACATAAGAGTACCAGTTCTGTATCCTATGTGATCATCATCTCCACTATGACTGGAGTGATACTTCCGTCTTGACATCACTCCCAATACACTACGATTCTCAATATACCTAGAAGAGGCGTACTCAGAACCTGTTAAAGCCCTGGACGACCAAAACCAAAGTATATTGATTGTCGCAAGTATTAACGGTGCAAGTCTCAGGTCAAGACCAAATACATCTACCCTGATTCGGAATTCTATAGACACATAGTCATAGTACCAATGGAATTCTGAGGGGTCTATCCAAATCGAAGTTGTTTCCGTACCATCGGTAAACACAACCTCCTATTACACTTGCATGAGTATCATATACCCAAATATATGAGAACTATGTCGTTATGCCCTCACAACGCGCTCAAGTGTAATACTAGCCTATTCCACATTATCGATGTCCAATCTCGATAATACTACGACTAGGGATATTTAATGATTAAACCTTTATGGATTGATACTGTCTCATATCATCTCAATCCGGAACTAATCATATGGACCTTTTATCATTTATACATCTTGGTAATCTAATTACAAATGATAAAAGAGCAATTTCCTTTGTCACATAGTTAATTTGTACAACAACGCCATGATCTGTACAAATAGTGATGCTATGGGCCATAATTGTCCAACACCTAGTTAAGTATCATACAATTTGTTGGCCAAAGTCAAGATTATGTGTTATTTAACGGGATCCTAACCACTAGCAAACAAGGTTTCCCGAGTACTCCACAGAGGGTTAGAGGCTCGCCGAAAAATAGTGGGAGGCAAGTATTAGGTTTGCAATAATCGTTTAGTTACTTGCCAATACGCGCTCATTTCAATTATTCGTCAAAAATTAATATATTAGTTGCACTAATATTTAATCGTTGTTTTAATTAAAACAGTTGGACTGTATTCAAACTATTTCAATTAATAGTTGATTTTATAATTGGATTATAGTAATCAATATAATTGAATTTAACCAATTAAATTATAGTTGATTATATAGTTAGACTATAGTAATCATTATATTTAATAGTACCTAAAATCGTTGATTCGATAGTTGGACTACTGGAATCAAGATAAATGAAAGATTAGCGCTTAAAACATAATCCTGGGGTGAAAATGTATTTAAACGGTTTTAATTTTCAAATTGGGAATAAAACTTCAGGATAGTCCTGGAAACTGAGAAGTTATTCTATTTGATAGAACAACCTCTTTAGTGCAAATAGTATAGCATGATCTTTGGAAGATTCATGTGATGATAACTTTAGTGCTTAATCGCGTTATGGTTATGTGTTTCTTTTGAAACACGAATCAGAAACTTTTGATAAATTCAAAGAGTTTCGGCATGAAGTAGACAGACAGATCGGCTAAAATATTAAACCGTCACAGTTAGACCGTAATGGAAAATACTTAAGCAATAAGTTTCTCGTATACTTGAAAGAGTATAGTATTCTTTCAATGAGTACTCCTCTCGGAATACGTCAATTTGACGGTGTGTCCGAACGGAGAAACCAAATTTAGTTGGACATGATAAGGTTAATCATGAGTCGCTCTGAGCTACCATTTCCTTCTACAGATACGCATAAACAGTGCAAAACTTATTTTGAATAAGGTTCCATCGAGGAAAGTAAAACTCGATGAAAATCATAGTAATACTGTTCCAAGCACCGATTCCTTAATTGAACATAAATAGTTCATCAAGGATGAAACTATACCAATAATCTTCAAATACACAAGAACCACGCAAGTCGGAGAGAGTCAGAAAACAACCTGGGAGGTATGGGTTTCTGATCTCACCTCGAAAAGATGTCAATCTTAACGAGGAATACGAACTGACTACGTATGAGGAAGTGATACAAGGTATCGACTCCCTATTATGGCAAAGTACCATGATGTCCGAAATGGATTCCATGTATACCAACCAAGTCTAGATAGTGGTTGCTATACCGGAAGGCATTGTGCTTATTGGTACTATATAAGTCTTCAAGGAATACATACATGTATGGCAACATACCCACATAAAAAGCTAGGCTTGTAGCGAAAAGGTATCGTTATCAACATTGTGTCGATTACGATGAAACCTTTTACTTGTTGCCATTGTTAAATCCATTTGGACAATGCTTGCTGATGCTGCATGATTCATTAATGAAATATGGCAGCTGAACGTCAAAATCGCTTTCCTTAAACGGAAACTTTTTGGAGGATGTTTACAATATCCTGACGATTTTGTCGTAACAAAAACGAGCAAACAAGGTTTGCAAGTTATTCGATCCATTTATGGATTGAAGCAAGCATTGTGTTCTCGGAATTATCGTTTTGATGTAATCATAATGGTATATGATTTAATTCAAAATGAAAATGATTCTTGTGCATATAAGGAGGTTAGTGGGAGGGCACTAACAGTGAATGTCCTAAATAATGATAAAATGTCATTTCTTGGAAATGATATTCCCATAATACAATTGGTGAAAACTTGGCTTTCTTGAAAATTCTCCATAGAATTCTTGGGAGAGACATCTTCTATTCTAGGAATAAAGATCTACTGGGATAGATCTAAAGTTGTTGCCACTCTCCGAGAACTCGTATATTGAAATAAATGTACGCGACCTGGTGTCTCATGTGCTTTGAGCATATGGAGTCACAATAAGGCCAATCCAAGTGATAGTCACTGGATTGATGTTAAGAACATCCTTCAGTATCTTAGATGATCTAAGGATGCTTTCTTAAGTTATGGAGAATGAGAACTTGAAGTGACTGGGTTCACCATTGCAAGTTTCCTAACCGATATAAAAGACAATAAGTCGTAACAACGGTACTATACTGTTTGAATAACGGACTAGTGAGCTGGAAATCTTCCAAGCAAGATACTGTTACCGAATATAAAACAAAACTGGGTCATTGATGTAGCTGAGGCAGCAATAGAAGCCATTTGGGTCGATAATAATCCTAATTAGATTAGGAGTAGTTCTGTTAGCAACTGAGCTAGGCTACAGCACAGGCTAAAGAATTAATGGTCTCATCAATGATCCAGATATATACTTCAATATTTCATCTAATTCGTTCGGATCATACATCGTGGCAATGTGATGATCGAATAAATCGCATTAGATGATAACACCGCAAATCCGCTGATGAAAGCCTTTTCTCAGCAGAAGTTTGAGCGAACTGTACATAGTTCGGGTGAAGGACACTTGAGTGATTTGCTATAGGCCAAGTGGGAGATTGTTGGACAATTATGACCCATAGCATCACTATTTGTACAGATCATGGTGTTGTTGTACAAATTAACTACGTGACAAAGGATATTACTCTTTTATCATTTGTAATTAGATTACCAAGATGTGTAAATGATAAAAGGTCCATATTATTAGTTCCGGATTGAGATGATATGATACAGTATCAATCCACCAAGGTTTAATCATTAAATATCCCTAGTCGTAGTATTATCGAGACTGGACATCGATAATGCATAATAGACTAGTATTACACTTGTACTCGTGGGAGCATAACGACATAGTTCTCATATATTTGGGTATAGGATACTCATGCAAATGTAATAGGAGGTTGGTGTTTACCGATGGTACCGAAACAGCTTATCTTTGGATAGACCCCTCGGAATTCCATTGGTATTATGACTATGTGTCTATGGAAGTCCGAATCAGGGAAGGTGTATTTGGTCTTAACTTGATACTTGCACCGCTAATACTTGCGACAATCAATATACTTTGGTTTTGGTCATCCAAGGCTTTAACAGGTTCTGTGTACGCCTCTTTTGGGTATATTGAGAATCGTAGTGTATTGGGTGTGATGTCAAGATGGAAGTATCACTTCAGTCATAGTGGAGATGATGATCACGTAGGATACGGAACTGGTGCTCTTATGTACTGCAGTCATCGGGATAATATGACTAGGTCATGATTATCCGATTATAGAGACTAGTTACCAGAGATCCGATATATGCTTCATACGGGGTAGACACAATTCCAGCCCCAGGCCTAGCACGTGACATCCGATACTGGATTGAAATATGCAATACTACGTATACTACGCCTGATATAGATCAGATATTCCTTTAAGAATATTTCTGGAGAATTGGGTAGGAACGGTACTTTGCTAGAAGCCAACCATGTCTTTCAAATCGGTAAAAAAATAGTACTAGGTACGTACGTGTTCGGATAGTCCGACGACCGGATTTACTACCAAAATATCTGGGGATCTCATGGGTCGCTTCCCGAAGATTCACCGATGACACGCATGACTCGCACTTTATTAATCTGGGATTAATTATAAGAGAGAGAAAATTATTCTGGATTAATTACAGAGATATTTTATCTTGGATAAAATATTTTTTAAAGAGAGAGAACGATTAATTTGGAATTAATCGATAAAATAATATATTTGATATATTATACGAAATTAGATTTCCACGAGAAATTAAAATTAGATTTTAATTCGGGCGAACGATTTAATTTAGAATTAATTCGCAAGCGACGTGAATATTAATTTTTCTAGGCATAATTATTTAATTAAATTTGATTTAATTATGTCGCAACGGAAAGTTTGTTAATTAGGAATTAGCGAACCCGAGCCCGGGAGTGTTTGCGGGCCCACTCGCATTTCGAATTCAAGTGCGGCCCACAAGTCACATCACGCATCACATCGCACATCATTCAAGTGATGGATATCTTTTTACTTTGAGTGATTGACAACCAGTCACTATTCATGAGTGATTGATGGTGGTTGTTGGAAGGCTTAATTACCTGTACCTTTTTTGACTTTGGAAATTCAAATTTGGTATATCTTTATTGTTTTTGGAAATCAAAACCAACCAACACACAAACTCTTCTCCTCTCTCTCTCCTACCTCTCGGCCAAGGGCCTTTTTCCTCTCTAATTATTGGCAAATGACGAGAACAAGATGAAGCAATTATAGAAATTTTGTGGCAAAATTTCAAGAGTGTTAGCACACATTAGGAGTCATCTGAAGGTGATAGGGAAACTAACTTATGAGCATGGAATCATCATTCAAAGCTTGGAGCTTGGAGGACATCCATGGAGGAGCATGACCGAAAATTCAAGGAGCATAAAAGGGCTTGGCCGTGAGCTTCATCAAGGAAATTTTTGTTCGTCCTCGCATCGCAAAACCGATCAATGTAAGTATGATTCCGCCATTCTTCTCTGTTGTATTCACGCATGATTTCATTGCTTGAATTGATCCCGAGACTATAGTAGAAACCCAACAGGGATATATGAGTTATCCTCCACACTTTGATGGCAGTCATATCACTGATCTATTCATGATCAGACCTCCACCTGTTCTTTCTATGTGGACTGATGCTCATGATATCCAATGTGTATCAAGATAGGATCTGTCAGTCATGTAAACAGGGCATAGGCATCCAGCACGTGTTTATGATCTAGTAAATCTATGGCTGTGGTATAAACGTCGGAAACTAATTCCGAGTGTTATTTAGAGATCGTAAATTGAAAGTCAACTCTATTATACAGAACGAATTTGACGTTTTGATCTATATTCTATGTATAATACGGATGGCATGTGATAGGGGGATTATACGTATGTAGTGACCTCGGCTTGCATAGTTTATCGAGATTATCCGTGGTCGTCATAATCCATTACTGGGTGGATTATGGACATGAAATTGGATTTCGTGACAGATATACGTAAACTTAGAGAGTCCCACAATATGAAGTGTATGTTGGGGTTGGTGCTCAGAGCGCCAATCCAGACCGTATTTATGTCTGATTCATGAATATGAACATCCCATTTTCCATAATATTACTTATTTATGGTTGCACCTCTTGTTTTTATATACGTATTCGATCTTATTACGATTAGATTGAAACTAAATGTTGTTTAGTGATATGTATATATTAGACAAAGGCCTGATAATATATAATGCAGTACACAGTTACAAAGCTAGTTTGTAATTGACATTGGGAAGTGTCACTGCTAAATGTATATTATCAAATATAGTTACTGGTCAAGATTCACTAACACGGGTCGGTTAGTCAAATATGTTGAGACAAGTACATGTCGTATATCGAGACTTGGTCCGATGGTTTATCCCAATGAACCATGAGTCTAGGGAGTCTCGTATAGACGTGTAGGTGTTTATAGTGGATAAACACTAAACGAATAACTGAAGATTCTTAATGGATGGTACACCAACGTCAATAAGAATCTTCTCGGGTTGAGTAGCATAGTAGTCCTTCCACTTGAGATACCACTGTGGATGTATGAGACATCATCCACACTCACGTCACCGATCTATTTAGATCAGACCTCCGCCTATGCATTGGGTGTGGACCGATCCTCAAGATATCCTGTGTGTATCAAGATAAGATCCGTCAGTTCTGTGTACAGAGCATAGGTAGTCCATATATGATTAGCAGTCTGTTAAATCTGTGGCCACAGTACACTTCGAAAGTAAGTTCCGAATGTTATTTAGAGATTGCTAATAGATACGTCGACGGGATAATACCTATAGAGATTTGACGTTTACATCTATATCTCTGGTGTTATCCAAATACCTGTGACGGAAGGATTATACGTATGCAATGACCTGGACCTGTATGATTCAGCTAGTTTATCCATGGTCGTCATAATTTACGGGTGGGTAAATTATGGACATGAAATTGGATATTGTGACGGATATACCTTAATCTATAGAGTCTCACTAATGAAATATACTCGTAGAGCACTAGGGCGACTTTTATAAATAATGATGTTTATTTAAAATCGTTTAAACGTTAAACGAAAAATACATGCGAACGGACCGAACCGTCATTTTCTAATTAATGTGTATATTTATTTAATATATGATATTATTAAATACACATTAATTAATTGTCAAATAAAGGTATTTGACATATATCATTTATATATGTATTTGAGATATTTAAAGTAAATATAATACATATATTTGAAATATTTATATTGATTAATTAATTAATTAATTGTTAAATAATTAATATAATTAAAATATAAATATCTTATGCAATGATAAAGTTAGGAAATCATTATAAGTGTATATTGTTGACTTTTGCATTATAGGAAATTGGTTATCAAAATGTGATGATGACTTAGATATTTGTTTTAATATGTTAAAACTTGAAAATATCTATTTCATTTACTACATGGAAAATTCGGCCTACACCCTAAATAAATATAAATGTTATATTTTTGAGTTGCAATTGTTGACTTACTTTATTTCATTAAAAGGTTGATGATTACAAGTACAAGTTGACAAGTTGTAACTTTAATGAAACAAAAAAAATATCTAGATATTTTACCTACATCAATTTTAGCCAAGGCTTATTTTGGAGGAGGTATATATTTTTTTGTTTCATTTTTAGGGTTAGACAAGTTCATTTGATACAAAATAAACATAAAAGAATTTGAGAGAAAAGCTTGAAGGCTAAAGGAAAAAGCTTTGAAATCTTTGAGTTTTGTAAGTTTTTCTTTAACGTTTTCAACATGAAAAATGTTTCTAACATGCTTAGCATCATTTGTGTTACTTTGGTATTGTCTCCCTTCTTATAGTTTGTTTTTATTTTGGTTGTGAACTTTGATGAAAGATTGATGCATGTAAGTAAGCTTGAAATGGTTTCAAAGCTTTTCTTTTGATTTTTTGAAAATCAAGTTGCCATTCTAGAGTTGGTAAGCCACTCCTTGGTGACCTAGAATTGTTCTAGAGTTTTTTCAAAGTGGTGAGGCTAGATTGGTGAAGTATTGAATGGATAAAAATGTTGGATTTTGTAAATTTGGTGAAATTGGACAATTTGGTAAAATTGGAAAATTAGGGTGCTTAACCCACTCCAAATTTTGGGTTTTTCATATATGTGATGTATTATGGTATGAATATGATGCATGTAAAATTTTAGGTTGATTGGATTTGATCTCGGCATGTTTTGAACTAAAGGGACCAAATTGCAATTAATTGAAAATTTTGGGTGCTCTCGGCAATTAGCTCAAAATTGGGGATTTGTGTGAAATCTGATTTTGATGCATTAGATGTGTTGAAAAATATTTTAGAAATGATTTAGAATCATCAAAAATTATATTTCATAATTTTTGGGCTAAAATAATCATTTTACAAAGTTTTGGGGCAATTCGGTAATTACCAAGAAATTTGATCTCTTGTGTAATATTTCAGAATTTGATAATTGGATAATTAAATAAATAAGTTTATTTAATTGATCGGAGAAAAATTTTGAAATCGAATAAATTTTGATTTTCCGCGATTCCACTGCATTACCGATATTCCCCCTTAAAACCCCAACAAAATTGAATCAAAACGAGTCTGATTCTGAAAACCCCGATATGATTAGCCCTTTAAAATCTAATGTTTGTTCTTTTCTTTACTTGTTGCATGCATATATTTATTTAATTTGATTAAATACATTAAAAGAATCTTTTATGGAATATCCACGTTTAATAAGGTTTTAAAGTAACTGGAATTTGGAATACTTGTTTCTTGGTTTGCCTTGTCAATACGGTTTATAAATATTTTTCCGTGACTGCATCTGAGACTGTGCATCTGCTGTGAGGATTTAGCCGATAGAGATTTATTTATGCCGGATGTATGTAAGATACTAGATAAATTCTTGCAAAAGCGGAATCCTGAACGTGCCCTAGGTGTCAGGGTTACGCAAGTAACTTGAGTTTATCATTGACGAGTATAACCTTGGTACGTCTCCTTGTGGGCCTGCCTTAGCAGAGACAACGAGAAACGACCAGGACCGGAACCTCCGAGTCACTATTGAGTGATTGACAAATGAGTTGTCTACCTATGAATATACGTAGGCGAGACCGTGCCTCTGCTGTGAGTCGAAATATATTCGTGGGGTCCACTTCCCATTATGGAATTCGATTTAATTATTGAATTCTCATTTTTCCATGGGGGATTACGGTATTACGTAAAATAGTGGGAGGCACTGCAAAGTTTAAAAATTCCTTAACTTAGGCAGTGTGTAATATTATGAAAATTACCGCATGTTTGTTTTCCTTAATATATATTAGATAGAATTAAACTTTTAATTCACTGCACACATATTTTGATATGTTATCTGACTTGACTCTTGGTTGCAGTTATTCTAGAATAGGTTCTAGATACTATTAGACTAGGATATTACTAGATTGATCTAAACTATCGGGAACTGTTGTTCCGATTTTCTTGAAAAATCAAGATGGTTAATGACTTAGTTTCTAAGTCATGATAGATTATCTAGATAGATATCCCTTTTAGGATATAATACTTTAGAGAGAATAGTTTCTTATGCAGTAAGAATTGACTTGAATTAGTTCATGTCTCGAGATTCTTGACTGGCATTAAGAAAGCCCCATTAGGTATTTGTTTATCTTGTAATGACGTTTCTTAGCTTTAATGACCTTTAGAGGCAATTGTTGAGTTATTCTAAGGTCCCAAGATCAAATCAAGACATGAAATAATGCGTGAACACACCAACGGAGGTAGCGGAATACTCACATTGATCGGTTATGTCGAATTGAAGACGAATCAAGGCCAAAAACGTACTGCCCTTCACGCCAAACTGCAACAATCTACTGTCCCTGCAAAACAGAAATTTGAGTGAAGAAACGGAGCTCCTAGCTTCGTCGGATGGATCCCGTCTCATGGGGGAACCTCCCTACCACCTTCGCAAGACTCGTAGTGTGCTAGCACTTGCGGTTTTCACCATGAAAACCCAACCCTTGCTTCCCTAAAGTCACGCCTGAACTGGTTCAAAACCAGTGAGCAAACCTTCTGTTTTTGGCGTGAGGAGAGGAGAGAGTTTGAGAGAGATTGAAGTTGTGTTAAGTTAAAATGATTTACCAAAAATCAATTTATATTTATGCCATAATATTTATTAAATTGATAATAAATTTATGACACAAATCATGCAATGGTTTAGAGTGTCAAACACTCAAACTCCATGCAAGACCATTGAGTGTATTGTACACTATCACCATGCAATGCATTAGAATAAAATAATGCATAAAATGACATGTTTCATGTGGGCCCCACACGTTTCCAATGAAAGTGGGCCCACGTGCACTCACGCGTCGGTTCGGGTTCGATATTCCGAAATACCGAGCTTACGTCGCGAATAATTGCGGCTAGCGAAATTTAATTTACGTCGCTAACGAATAATTCTAAATTAACTCGTTTGCCCGAATTAAAATCTAATTTTAATTCCGCATCGAAATCTAATTTCGTATAATATATCGAATATATTAATTTACCGATTAATTCCAAATTAATCGTTATCTCTCTCTAGACGATATTTTATCCTAGATACAATATCTCCGTAATTAATCCTAGATTACTTTTCTCTCTCTTCTATTATAATCCTAGATTATTCAAGAGTGCGAGTTGTGCGTCATCGGTGGATTATCGGGAAGCGACCCATGAGATCCCCGGATAATCTGGCAGTAAATACGGTCGTCGGAGTATCCGAATCACGTACGTACCAAGTACTACGTTCTACCGATTTACGAGACAAGGTCGACTCCTAGCAAAGCACCAAGTCTACCTAATTCTCCGGATATCCATTAAAGAATATTAAGATCTGTATCAAGCGTAGTATACTAATGTATTGTGCGTATCGGCCCAGTATTGGATAATCACGTGCTAGGGCTGGGGCTGGATAAGTGTCTGCCCCGTCCGAAACACATATCGGATGTCTGGTAACTAGTCTCTATAATCGGATATTCATGACCTGGTCATAATATCACGATTGGATGCGCATCACTGAAGAGCACTAATACCGTATCCTACGTGACATCATCTCCATTATGACTGGAGTGACACTTCCGTCTTGACATCACATCCAATACACTACGATTCCTGATAAACCCAGAAGAGGTGAACACATAACCAGTTAAGATCCCCCACCACCAAAACCAAAGTTTACCGATTGTCGTAAGTATTAGCGATGTAAGTCTCAGGTTAAGACTATACACACCTACCTTGATTTCGGCCTCCCATAGACACCTAGTCATAATACCAATGGGATTCCGAAGGGTCTATCCAGAGCGAAGCTGTTTCCCGTACCATCGGTGAAACACGACCTCCTATCGCACTTGCACAAGTATCCAATACTTATATATATGAGAACTACGCCGTTGTGCCCTCACAACGCGCACAAGTGCAATACTAGCCTATTCCGCATTATCGATGTCCAGTCTCGATAATACTACGGCTAGGGATAATTAATGATTAATCCTTCGTGGACTGATACTGTCTCATATCATCTCAATCCAGGAACTAATCATAGGGACCTCTCTTCATTTATATGTCTATGGTGATCTAGTCACAAAATGAAGAGAGTGCAATTTCCTTGTTACATAGTTAATTTGCTACAACAACACAATGATCTGTGCAAATAGTGACGCTATGGGTCATATTATCCAACAATCTCCCACTTGGCACATAGCCAGTCACTCGAGTGTCCTACACCCGAACTATGTAAGGTTCGCTCAAATTGCTGAGGAAAGGTTTTCGTCAGCGGATTTGTTGTTTGACGCGATTTATACGATCATCACATCGCCACGATGTATGATCCGAACGAATCAGATGATATAGAAGTATATATCTGGATCGTCGATGAGACCTTTAATTCCTTAGCCTGTGCTGACGCCTAGTTCAGCCGCTAACAGAACTATATCTAATCTAATTAGATTTATTATCGATCCAAATGGCTTCTATTGCTGCTTCAGCTGTAGCAATAATCCGCATTTGTTGTTTATTCGGCAACAGTTATCTTGCTCGGAATATTTCCAGCTCAGTTGTTCCGTTATTCAAACTTTATAGTACCATAGTATTTAATTGTTTGGAAACTTGTAGCAGTGATCTCAGTCACTTCAAGTTCTCCTTCTCCATATAGTAAAAGATAGCATCTTTAGTTCTCAGGATACTATCAGATGTTCTTAACTTCAATCCAGTGACTGTCACTTGGATTGACCTGATTGTGACTCCATATGCTCGAAGCGTATGAGGCACCAATACAAGTACATTTTAAATGTACAATTTCCCAGAGAGTGTTAACAACTCCAAATCCATCCCAGTAGATCTTTATTCCTCTAATAAAGGTTGTTATCTCCCAGAATTCTACGGAGAATTTCTATTGAAAGCCAAGCTTTCAACAATTGTTTTATGGGAATTTCACTGTCAGTGCGCTCTCCCACTAACCTCCTTATATACACAAGAATTATTTCGTTTTGAGTCAAATCATAAACCATTATGATTATTTCAAAACGACAATTCCAAGAACCTTATGCTTGCATCAATCCAAACATGGATCGAATAACCCGCAAACCTGGTTTGTCGGTTATACAAAATCGTCAGGATGTTGTAAACATCCTCCAAAAGGTTTCCTTTTCAGGAAAGCGATTTTGATTTATAACTGGCACATTTCATAAATGAAATATACAGTTATTTTCAAGCATCTTCAAAATGGATTTACCATGGCAACAGGTAAAAGGTTGAACCGTTATTAACACAATGTTGATAACGATACCTTTCCGTCAAAAGCCTAGCTTTGTACGTTGGTATGTTGCCATCCATGTATGTCTTCCTTGAAGACGTATAATGTACCAATAGGCACAATGCTTTGTGGTACAACAACTAGTATCCAAACATAGTTGTTATACATGGAATCCATTTCGGACTTATGGCACTTTGCCATAACAGGGAGTCGATACCTCGTATCACTTCCTCATAACGTAGTCGGATGGTACACCTCCATAAGATTGACATCTTTATGGGGTGAGATCAGAAACACATACCTTAGGTTGTTTTCTGACTCTATCCGATCTAATAGTTTTTTGTGTATTTGAAGATTAATGGTATAGATTCATCATAGATGAACTATTGTGTTCCATTAAGGACTTCGTGCCTTGAACAGTATTACTCCGATTTTCATCGAGTATCACTATCCTCCCACTGACCACTGCATATCGGTATTCCTCTCAGGAAAACCGCATGGTGAGCAACAATCACATTGTTCTCATGTGGGATTTATAAGTACTATACTTTGGTTTCCCTTAGGATAACCTATATTGGCACTAATCCAATTTGGGTTCTTAGTTTGGTATCATCCAAACTTTATGCCTGGCATACCCAAATTATCAGGAATGAGAAACCTCGTTTTCTTCCTGTTCATATCCTATATGATATCTGTCAAACAGATTTATATGGAACCTTATTCTAAATAAGTTTTGCACTGTTAATACATATCCTGTTGAAGGAAACAGTAGCTCAGAGCGACTCGCGAAAAACCTAATCATGTCCAACAAAACTTGGTTTTTAGTTCTGACACATCATAAATTGACGTGTCTCGGGAGGAGTCCTCATATGAAAGACTACCGTACTCTTTCATGTACATATGAAACTTACTGCTTAAGTATTTACCATACGGTCTTACCGTAGCGGCATAATACTACAGCCGATCTGTTTGTATACTTCGTGTCGAAACTCAAAGTTTCGTATTTGTGTTCTTCAAAAGAAACACATAACCATAACGTGATGCACATCCGTTAAGGTCACGAAATATTCATGTTCACATCTAGCCTAGCTAGATATAGGCCCACTTACTTCACCATGAATAGGGCTAACAGATCGGTGGCCCTTTTACTATTACCAAGTAAATAGTATTTTAGGTATTTTACCTAATAAACTAGATTCGTAGACCTTATTTGAATAGTCAAATCAGTCCTAGTATCCACTCTTCAAAAGTGTGGATATACGAGTCTTGTTTAATTGTGTCCTAGACAACAATGCCACAAATAAGTCTCTATTGATCAAATCAATTTGAGCTATTTATTTGTCATTTATATGTTTGAGATTTTATTTATATTCAAAATATAAATTATGTTATTTACATCTAATGTATTTATCTCAGTATCAACTTTATATAATGAAACACTTTAGTGTTTTAGAATATAAAGGTTTTATCCGCATCAGATTAAACACTGATATAGAGATAATGTCTCTAGTCTAACTAGTTACATTATAACATTTTTAAGTACATACCCAAATGGTAGTTCCTAAATTTAGGTATCTACGGTCGAAACAGCGACTTTCGTCCCGTTTCCAATTCGCAGAGAAATCTCGGCTTGAAGCCAGTATCCAGCTCACAGCGGATTCTGAACGTCAATAATATATGTATTATGTACCACACTAAGTATTTAAAATCCAATTTTAATACTAGTAGTAAACATAACTTTGACAAATATTTTTTTTTAGTTAGAGCCTCTCCTATCTCTTAATTCCTTCGTGTCTTCCATATCCAAATGGTAGTCACTTTGAGATATGTCAATTATCCTTTTCAATATTTCACAAACCTTTGGCCAAGCCTTGGGTTTCGGAATATCGAAACGATGTGCACCTTGTGCTACATGCCCAATTGCAAACTTTGACTTTTCTCCACTAGAATAGTCAATTAATTCTCCAAGAATTATTAATTGCAATTTTAAAACTTTTAAATCTAAAGATAGATTTATTGTAAGTATATTAATTAAGCACTAAAGTCATCATCACATAAATCTTCCAAAGACTTTATGCTCTACTATTTGCTTAATTATGGGCTTAGTCATAATAAGTTATTTTATCAAATAAATTACCTATTATATTCCCATTGAAAATTAAATCATTTAAAACATTTAATCCAAGGATTATATATTTTAAATATTCAACCTTTCAATTCTTTCTTGATTTCAATAGTCCAACTATTTAATCAATTTTAATAAGGTACTATTTATTATAATGATTACAATAATCCAATTATTTAATCAACTATAATTTTAATTATTGATTACTATAATCCAATTATAAAATCAACTATCATTTTAATTCAATTATATTGATTACTATAATCCAATTATAAAATCAACTATATATTGAATGAGTTTGTATATAGTCCAACTATATATAATTTAAAACAACATAAAATATTAGTCCAACTAATACTTTTAATAAAATGACGAGTAAAATAAAATGAGCGTGTTTAGCGAGTATTCGAACGAATGTTGCAAATTCAATACTTGCCTCCCCTATTTTTCGTCGAGTCTCTAACCCTTTGTGGAGTACTGGGGAAACCGTGTTTCCTAGTGGGCTAGGATCCTATTAAATAACACACAACCCTGACTTTGGCCAATAAAATGTATTGTATGCTATTTAACTAGGTAGATCTCACAGATCAATTGGATCTCATCCAATTCCTAGATCCGGTTAGGTGGACATCCAAGTCCGAAACATATGTATAATGTCAATGTATCCATTACATTTTCCTAACCCTATCCTCCGAATCATCTAGGCCTTGGCTTTGGCCAAAAACAAACCTAATGATTCCAGTTAAGCAGGACCCATTGACGAGGAAAGTTTCGTAATCAATGTCATTGGACAAAAAGTGATCTGACTTTGGCCAATAAAAATCACGATTTGGACAAGACACCGATATGCAACAAAACTCTCATGATTCAAGTACATCCTTGATTGACAAAGGTCTTGACTTTGGTCAAAAACAAACCAATGCCAACTTCGGATCTTGACCAAGAATCATTCAATGGAAGGATATTTGCTTAATATAGATTGAGGGATTTTCGCGTGCAAATTGGCTACCAATTTAATTATCTTTGTTAAGGTCTCATCATCATACACCCTTAAACATGCATTCTAAATACATAATAAAGCGAGTATGAAATAAAATAATAATGATATGCGGATGGATACTTAACACATTGATCCTAGATCAAATCTCTCCATTTCTCACTCAAGCTAGCACTTGAACTACTTCTACCCGTTACACTACACTTCTAAAGAAACCTCATATACATAGAGGGGAATAGGTGAGAAGAGAATACAAAGAGAAAGAAGGTGATAAGGCTGGACACGCAGGTCCAATTTAATAAATCGAATTTATTACAACAATTTCTAAAATTGCCCACCCCCGACTAATATCCATCCGATATACATTATTCATTCAACACAACCACGTATTCACACACATAAGCATGCTATCAATCAATCAATCAAATTAATTAATCTGATAATTAAGTGATCATCCAATGTTCAAACAACGATTTGATTTTGATCGAGTCAAACTCGTTTTTGCGAATAAGTACTCAAAGTACGAATTCATGAATTAAATTAAACTACATAATAAATCCAATTTAACATGTATTTAATACTAATTCACTATTCAATTCCAAATTAAATATTGCACTTTATATTAATAAACCTTTTACGATTTAAATTCCAAATTCAATCGCGTCGGGATTCAAAGTCCGATTAACGTCCAACGTCAATTTAATTTAAGTCTAATGGGCTTTAACTAATTTCTTTAGGCATGGGCTTCGGCAACCAAAGCCCAATAGTGAATCACCAAAATGCCTTAGAAATCAATTTCGGCCCATTAGGCCCAATTAAACTTTAAAGGTTCATTAGTCACAATTGGGCTTTATGGTTAAGGTTTTGGGCCCAATTGGATCCAATCCACTTGGCCTAAACCAAACTTGATAAATCAAGCCCAATAGGCCCAATTACAACTTAAATTCTAATTTCCAAAATTAGGCCCAATTAATTAAATCCAAAAATCCAATTTTCACAATTTAATTACCAAAAGTGCATTATATGATTAATCAACTAAATCAACATTTCCAAAACACTAATTAGTCCAATTAATCATACTTAATTATTATTACATGTCAAACACACATAATGAAAAATCAAACCCATATTACATGCTTCTAAGTCTCGGCTAAGGAAGGTTATTTTGTCCGATTTGGTTTCGATCCAATCGAACCTACAATCGACATTAAATCACCATCCGATTTGATTTCATACACATCCAATGTCACAAAACCAAAAACACCAAGACATTAGGGCATTACACATTCGGCCAACTCAAAGATTTTGGGGTTTTCGTCCAATTCGAAATCCAATCCAATTCGATTCAAATTAACGTCAACCTAATCGATTCTAACTCATCAAATGAATTAAAAAAAAAAAAAATCCAAGATCCCAAAAATCTTACACACATTCGGCCAAGGTGTGTTAATTTTGGGGAAAATAATTCCAAATTATTTTTTCATTAAATTTATCCAATCAAACCTTAATTAAACATGTTATAAGCATAATCAAACATTCAATTCATTCAAATCATGCTCAAAACAAGTTTACCCAATTTTAAGCGCTACAAATTTCATGCTTGCAACATTAGCTCTTGATGCCATTGTTGAGTTATTCTAAGGTCCCAAGATCAAATCAAGACATGAAATAATGCGTGAACACACCAACGGAGGTAGCGGAATACTCACATTGATCGGTTATGTCGAATTGAAGACGAATCAAGGCCAAAAACGTACTGCCCTTCACGCCAAACTGCAACAGTCTACTGTCCCTGCAAAACAGAAATTTGAGTGAAGAAACGGAGCTCCTAGCTTCGTCGGATGGATCCCGTCTCATGGGGGAACCTCCCTACCACCTTCGCAAGACTCGTAGTGTGGTAGCACTTGCGGTTTTCACCATGAAAACCCAACCCTTGCTTCCCTAAAGTCACGCCTGAACTGGTTCAAAACCAGTGAGCAAACCTTCTGTTTTTAGCGTGAGGAGAGGAGAGAGTTTGAGAGAGATTGAAGTTGTGTTAAGTTAAAATGATTTACCAAAAATCAATTTATATTTATGCCATAATATTTATTAAATTGATAATAAATTTATGACACAAATCATGCAATGGTTTAGAGTGTCAAACACTCAAACTCCATGCAAGA
Organism: Zanthoxylum bungeanum; assembly: GCA_019454045.1. Taxonomy (NCBI): domain Eukaryota; kingdom Viridiplantae; phylum Streptophyta; class Magnoliopsida; order Sapindales; family Rutaceae; genus Zanthoxylum; species Zanthoxylum bungeanum. The sequence continues at coordinate 53,046 of SKCR01027361.1, read as the reverse complement.
CCATTGAGTGTATTGTACACTATCACCATGCAATGCATTAGAATAAAATAATGCATAAAATGACATGTGTCATGTGGGCCCCACACGTTTCCAAATGAAAGTGGGCCCACGTGCACTCACGCGTTCGGGTTCGATATTTCCGAAATACCGAGCTTACGTCGCGACGTTAATTCAATCGAATAATTGCGGCTAGCGAAATTATTATTTACGTCGCTAACGAATTAATTCTAAATTACTCGTTTGCCCGAATTAAAATCTAATTTTAATTCCGCGTCGAAATCTAATTTCGTATAATATATCGAATATATTAATTTACCGATTAATTCCAAATTAATCGTTATCTCTCTCTAGACGATATTTTATCCTAGATACAATATCTCCGTAATTAATCCTAGATTACTTTTCTCTCTCTTCTATTATAATCCTAGATTATTCAAGAGTGCGAGTTGTGCGTCATCGGTGGATTATCGGGAAGCGACCCATGAGATCCCCGGATAATCTGGCTGTAAATACGGTCGTCGGAGTATCCGAATCACGTACGTACCAAGTACTACGTTCTACCGATTTACGAGACAAGGTCGACTCCTAGCAAAGCACCAAGTCTACCTAATTCTCCGGACATATCCATTAAAGAATATTAAGATCTGTATCAAGCGTAGTATACTAATGTATTGTGCGTATCGGCCCAGTATTGGATAATCACGTGCTAGGGCTGGGGCTGGATAAGTGTCTGCCCCGTCCGAAACACATATCGGATGTCTGGTAACTAGTCTCTATAATCGGATATTCATGACCTGGTCATAATATCACGATTGGATGCGCATCACTGAAGAGCACTAATACCGTATCCTGCGTGACATCATCTCCATTATGACTGGAGTGACACTTCTGTCTTGACATCACATCCAATACACTACGATTCCTGATAAACCCAGAAGAGGTGAACACAGAACCAGTTAAGATCCCCCACCACCAAAACCAAAGTTTACCGATTGTCGTAAGTATTAGCGATGTAAGTCTCAGGTTAAGACTATACCACACCTTGATTTCGGCCTCCCCCTAGACACCTAGTCATAATACCAATGGGATTCCGAAGGGTCTATCCAGAGCGAAGCTGTTTCCCGTACCATCGGTGAAACACGACCTCCTTATCGTACTTGCACAAGTATCCAATACTTATATATATGAGAACTACGCCGTTGTGCCCTCACAACGCGCACAAGTGCAATACTAGCCTATTCCGCATTATCGATGTCCAGTCTCGATAATACTACGGCTAGGGATATTTAATGATTAATCCTTCGTGGACTGATACTGTCTCATATCATCTCAATCCAGAACTAATCATAGGGACCTCTCTTCATTTATATGTCTATGGTGATCTAGTCACAAAATGAAGAGAGTGCAATTTCCTTGTTACATAGTTAATTTGCTACAACAACACAATGATCTGTGCAAATAGTGACGCTATGGGTCATATTATCCAACAGCAATGTGTCTGACACAATTTGCTAATCAATTATTTTCAATTGTTGTGAATAGTTGAATGCAAATAGTAAAGCTAAAGAAAGGAGATGCGTATAGTTGTGTATAGAAAATATCGATTTTCACAATACTACAACTATAGGTATTGGATACCAGATCTCCCGTCTAGTTATTTAAAATATTAGTTATTGATTGTTTTGATATTTGATATCAGAACTTGCAACTATTGGATAGTTACTTGTTCTTTATAAACAGTTGTTATATTTTAAATACAACTAGTAGTGTCATTGACGTAGAGATAACATTAAGAAAAATATTCGGTAAATTAAATAATTTAAAATGGTGCTTTATAGTTTAATCACTTAAGCATTACATGCTTATTCCGTATGGTAAAGGATGGTTTGATACAAGATCACACCACACATCCTTATCCATTTAATGAATATTGTATTTAAGAAGGTGATTAAGATCTCGTTTAATCAATGATTGTCATTGGACCACCAGATTTATTAAACTGATACATTATATGTATGTAGTTTAATAAATAATAATTGTTTAAGGTAGTTTTCTTTACTTCGTAACTTAATTTATGAATTGTCATCACTTAGTTACGTGTTTCTGAAAGAACACATATTGAACGTCTTGAAATGATCAAGAACTTTCAATCTGTTCTAATGAAACGCAGATTGAACATATTTGACTGGTTCAAATATATTCAATCTGAAATTTTGAAAACGTGATCCTTAAAATTCATAACAAGTCTTTGAATTGTTCAAAGATCTTTGATACGATCAAACATTAATTTAAAGCGATTAGTTCTAAGGTTATTCAGTGAATATGATTCATATTCAATATTATTCTTCCACGATTCCATCTTGATGGAATTGAGTAGTGGGAGCAGTTGAATCTTATATGATTTGATTCATTTGATATTAAATGTTACTGAATTAGTTTCAATACTCTTGGGGATATTCTCCAGTAACACTAGTTCATCCTTTTAATTTATGTTCCATTAATTTCCACGGTTACATATATGATATGTATAGGTAGAAAATTTGAATCTTGAAAGGTTTGAGATTTGAATCTTTCTTTTATATAATAGTTTTATAATGGAAATTACTTACACCTTGGAGGTATAAGTAAAAGTTTATCATTTATTCTATTTTATAGAATATAGTATTCTATTTGATAGAATATCTTTTCTACGATCCTAAGTAATAAAATTGTTTTATTACTTGGTGTGTAACATCATATGTTAATTATTGTAGAAAAGACTTGACTTATTGAAGTCAAATGTGAGAATGATAAACTATAATTGGAACTACGTAATTAATAAGATAAAACAACCATTATACATCTTTTATATAAGTCTAATAGGATATCGGAATCATTTACGAGTATTTGATACTTAATAGTTCTGTTGTTTTCTTATTGAAGAAAATTATCCTATAACTTATAATAGAAGTGATATTTGATATCGATTCTGGAAGTTCACCATTGAACCATAGATCTAAGATTGTTCATAGCTTTCTACGATCAAGTTTTGAACTTGATTAAGCTTTCATTATGAATTAGTTCATGATATATGTGCTAATTGTTTGCACAGCGAAAGTATTGTGAGCTTATTAAAGGTTTGACCTTTACAGTATGACAGTGAGAAAAGTTTACTCAGCAATCTATTGTAGATTCTGAGGAAACTTGTCTCTAGTCAAACTAATTGAACAATTAAAGATATATTGGTTATGTTGATATTAAACTGTACATTTTAGCTAAAGAATGCAAAGTGGCATTTTTGAATGACTTATTCAGATAAGAGATCAGTTGTGATTTCTTTGTTTGAAGAGTTCATTTTGGAATGGCCCTAGAGTTTTTATGTTATGCTGAGATCGCAGTTTAGTGTGCTAGCTTATAGAGCCTATTGTAGACTCGGATAAGTCTTCCGGAAATCCGTATTCTTTATTTTTGATATCAGTCAGATTTTCTGATCTTGTAAAAGTATAGAGAAAATATATATGTGCTTGAAGGGTTAGTGGGAGAATACAAATTACTTTTTAGTGTTATATATCCTAACAATATTATCATTATTATAGTAATAATGAGATGTTTGTAAGGTAAAAGATTTACCTAAGTCTTCTTTACTCCGTGAAAGCAGTGAGAATAGTCTATGTTATATTTGATATAAAGTTTTATATAAGATATAAAACTAAAAGACTTGTGAGATACTCCTATTATTCATGCATTAGATATGATCTAATAAAAGACACAACATAGCTATCTGTATGACAGTTAGTATAACTGTTTGACAGTTAATATGTGTCTTGTATATAATATTCATCTTTCGTAAATGATGATTCCTTTTTCGAAAGAGATATTGATTAGAATGTCTAATCAATCTTATGTATCATATGATGATGACATAATGAATACTTGATTATGTGCGATTAAAGATATCGATTTAATCATAATTGTTACGAGTTATTTTATATCCTATAGACCATAGGATGGATCTTAAAACACGTTCTTTGTGATCTTTGAGATATTAAGAACGAGTTTATAATTCATGGAGAATGCGACCTGCAACCATTAGGGTCATATTAGTTTTGAGACTAATTAGGACGTTAGACAGTCTATGTCATAAAGAGTCACAAAAGATGCAGTGGAAGTGTCACGAAGGATTCTACTAATTAGTGGAATTAGATGCAACGTATGAAGTATTGACTTATGAAGTTGCATAGTGACCTTATAAATTAGAAGTTTTATATTGGTGTTGTGCTTGCGGTTGTCCGCATAGTATTTGGATTTGATCCCTGAATACCTGGACAACTCATTAGCTGTAGCACAATACTGATGTAGTATCTGATTCATATTAATGTATAATTTAGATTCTACAAAATATGAAAGATACTAGCTATGGGAAACGATGAGTTTGTTTGACAAACGATTGAGTTTGTTTGACAAACTCATTATGTAATAGCGGGCCTACTTCTTGTTGCCTACCTCTTAAGTGCTAGGTGAGCTTTTGAGAGCCATGAGTATACGATACACATTGAGATGTGTATATGATACCGTGGATTGGCACAAGAGCAAGTGGGAGAAATTGTTGGGGTTGGTGCTCAGAGCGCCAATCCGGACCGTATTTATGTCTGATTCATGAATACGAACATTCATTTTCCATAATATTACTTATTTATGGTTGCACCTCTTGTTCTTATATACGTATTCGATCTGATTACGATTAGATTGAAACTAAATGTTGTTTAGTGATATGTATATATTAGACAAAGGCCCGATAATATATAATGCAGTACACAGTTACAAAGCTAGTTTGTAATTGACATTGGGAAGTATCACTGCAAAATGTATATTATCAAATGTATATTATCAAATCCTTCGTGAGACTTGGTCCGATGGTTTATCCCAATGAATCATGAGTCTAGGGAGACTCGTATAGACGTGTAGGTGTTTATAGTGGATAAACACTGAACGACTCACCGAAGATTCTTAATGGATGGTACACCAACGTTAATAAGAATCTTCTCGGGTTGAGTAGCATAGTGGTCCTTCGACTTGAGATACCACTGTGGATGTATGAGACATCCCTCACACTTTGATGGCAGTCACGTCACCGATCTATTTAGATCAGACCTCCGCATGTTCTTTGGGTGTGGACCGATCATCGGATATCCTGTGTGTATCAAGATAAGATCCGTCAGTTCTGTGTACAGAGCATAGGTAATCCATATATGATTAGCAGTCTGTTAAATCTGTGACCACAGTATACTTCGGAAGTAAGTTTCGAATGTTATTTAGAGATTGCTAATAGATACGTACGACGGGATAATACCTATAGAGATTTGACGTTTACATCTATATCTCTGGTGTTATCCGGATACCTGTGATGGATGGATTATACGTATGCAATGACCTCGACCTGTATGATTCAGCTAGTTTATCTGTGGTCGTCATAATTTACGGGTGGGTAAATTATGGACAAAAAATTGGATTTTGTGACGGATATACCTAAATCTAGAGAGTCTCACTAATGAAATATACTCGTAAAGCACTAGGGCGACTTTTATAAATAATGATGTTTATTTATAAATCGTTTAAATGTTAAACGAAAAATACATGCGAACGGGCCGAACCGTCATTTCATAATTAATGTGTATTTGTATTTAATATATGATATTATTAAATACACATTAATTAATTGTCAAATAAAGGTATTGAAATATATCATTTATATATGTATTTGAGATATTTAAAGTAAATTTAATACATATATTTGAAATATTTATATTTCATTAATTAATTAATTATTTAATTGTTAAATAATTAATATAATTAAAATATAAATATCTTATGAAATGATAAAGTTAGGAAATCATTATAAGTGTATATTGTTGACTTTTACATTAAAGGAAAATGCTTATCAAAATGTGATGATGACTTAGATATTTGTTTTAATGTGTTAAAACTTGAAAATATCTATTTCCTTTACTACATGCAAAATTAAGCCAACACCCTAAATGAATATAAATGTTATATTTTTGAGTTGCAATTGTTGACTTACTTTATTTCATTAAAAGGTTGATGCTTACAAGTGCAAGTTGACAAGTTGTAACTTTAATGAAACAAAAAATAATAACTAGATATTTTACCTACATAAATTTCGGCCAAGGCTTATTTTGGAGGAGGTATATATTGTTTTGTTTCATTTTTCGGGTTAGACAAGTTCATTTGATTCAAAATAAACATAAAAGAAGTTGAGAGAAAAGCTTGAAGGCTAAAGGAAAAAGCTTGGAAATCTTTTAGTTTTGTAAGTTTTTCTTTAAAGTTTTCAACATGAAAATTGTTTCTAACATGCTTAGCATCATTTGTGTTGCTTTGGTGTTGTCTCTCTTCTTATATTTTGTGTTAATTTTTGTTGTGAAGTTTGATGAAAGATTGATGCATGAAAGTAAGCTTGAAATGGTTTCAAAGCTTTACTTTTGATTTTTGGAAAATCAAGTTGTCATTGTAGAGTTGGTAAGCCACTCCTTGGTGACCTAGAATTGTTCTAGAGTTGTTTCAAAGTGGTGAGGCTAGATTGGTGAAGTATTGAATGGATCAAAGAGTTGGATTTTGTAAATTTGGTGAAATTGGACAATTTGGTAAAATTGGAAAATTAGGGTTCTTAACCCACTCCAAATTTGGGGCTTTTCATATATGTGATGTATTATGGTATGAATATGATGCAAGTAAAATTTTAGGTTGATTGAATTTGATCTCGGCATGTTTTGAACTAAAGGGACCAAATTGCAATTAATTGAAATTTTGGGTGCTCTCGGCAATTAGCTCAAAATTGGGGATTTGTGTGAAATCTGATTTTGATGCATTAGATGTGTTGAAAAACATTTTAGAATTGATTTATGATCATCAAAAATTATATTTGATAATTTTTGGGCTAAAATAATCAATTTATAAAGTTTTGGGGCAATTCGGTAATTACTAAGAAATTTGATCTCTTGTGTAATTTTTCAAAATTTGATAATTGGATAATTAAATAAATAAGGCTATTTAATTGATCCAAGAAAAATTTTGAAATCGGAAAATTTTGATTTTCCGCGATTCCGCTGCATTACTAATATTCCCTCTTAAACCCCAACAGTGTACTCGTTGAGCACTTGGGCAACTCGATATGAATAATACGGATTATTCATTATACTTCACCGGATTAAGTGAGTTAATAATTAGGGGTTTTTGTCCGATAATAATTATTGCGTATTTGTATTTGATACATAATACGATTAGATACGCATTAATTATTCATCAAATGAGATTTTGACACATGCCATAAATATATGTATTTGTTATTTATTGTAAATAAAAATACATATATAATAATAATTATATTAATTATTATTTAATTATTTAATTGTTAAATATTTGAATAGTTAAATAATATCAATATTTCATAAAATGTTATGAAATATGTTTTATGGTTATTGTTACACATGGCATGATATTAATAAGCTTAAGTGTTAAAATTTGATTTGGAACATTAAAGCATATCCTTTTTCTATTTTAATTTAATGAAATTAAAACATAGAAAATGACCAAATTACCCCTCTTTAATACTCAAAGTCGGTCCTAGGGTCTTCAAAATGGGAAATTTTTTTCTTCTTCATTTGTAGAACCCCCATGGCCGACTTCACTCCCCAAAAGAACCCTAAAATTGGTTTGATCAAATCATGAAAAATCAAAGGAAAATTCAAGAAAAAAGTTAAGGAATTAGAGGATTAATGGTAATCTACCATAACCATAAGCTTGGAAATTTAGTTTCTTGTTTCTTGAGTTGTTAGTAGGATTCTAGGGTTCATTTGATTCTAATTTTTGGGGCTTTTGGTTGTGGATGGTAGTATTGGAAGTTTGTGATGCATGTCTGAAGGTATTTGGAAGTAATTAGTGTAATTAATTTCCAAATTATTCAATTGTTGAAGAGTTTCCATTCTAGAGTTGTTGATCCACTCTTAGATAGCCTAGAATTGTTCTTGGGTTGTTCATATGTGGTGACTTTGGTTGGTGATACGATTAATTTGATTAATCTTGAATTTTTAGATTTAAAGCATGAAAAATGGGATTTTTGGCTTATGGATCAGATCTGATGAAACTGGAAATTTTGTGATAAAATATTGTCTTTATAATGTATTGGATGTGTTTTAGGAGTTGGAATAATTGCCGGAAAGTGTTTTCAACTTAAAATAAGTGAAAACGGCCAAAAATAGCGTTACCGGGTGGATTTTAAGCCAACCGGGTGACAGCTGTCCAAATAGTGAATTTGTCACTGTTCAAGCATCCCATGAACTGCCCCTGACACTATTAGAGCTTGTTAGGGTTTTGGATGATGGGGCGCAGCAGAAGCGGGGGTTCGGGCGAAATCGTATTTTAAAACGTTTTCAAAATACCGAATAAATTATTCAATATCTAATATGAATAATCTATTCAGATTTAACCTAAACCTATTTATTCAATATCTAACATTGACATAAATAATGTTGAAACTTCGCGAAACGTTTACAAAAAATATTTTTCCGCAAAATGGCCTAAAATGTATTTTTAACCGAACCGACTACCCGACACTTATAGAAACTGCCCACGTCAGATCTAATAGTGTTGGGGCAGTTCATGGGCTGCCCGAACAGTGACAGATTCACTGTTTGGATAGCCGTCACCTGGTTGGCTCAAATTCCACCCGGTAACTCCGTTTTTGGCCGTTTTCGCTTATTTCAAAGTCGGAAACACTTTCCGGCAAAAGTTCAAACTCCCAAAACACATCCAAAAAATTTATAACTCATCAAATTCAACAACCAAATTTCCGAAAATTCCAGATCTGATCCAGAAAAATAAAATGCTAATTTTTCATTCTTTAAACCAATTTTGTCATGATTAATCAAATTAATCTAACACCAAATGAGTCCCACCACATATGAACAACTCTATAACAAATATAGGTTATCTAAGAGTGGATCAATAACTCTAGAGTGGCAACGGTATTATCCAACAACAATTTGAATAAAATTGAAATTAAATTACACTAATTTCATCAAATCCACACTTCACAAATGCTCAATCTTCCAATATTATCCCTCAAAACCAAAAGCCCCAAATTTTATAACAAAGAAGAAACCCTAGATCTCATAAGATCCACAAGAAGTTGAAACAAAATTTCCAGGCTTAGGGAATAGAAGAAATACTTTAATCTTTTGATTTCTTAAGCCATTTTTTTTTATTTTCTTCTTTGCTTTTCACATGATTCATCAAGCAAAAATGATACCCATTTCATCTATGGAGGTTTCGGCCAAGTTAGGGATGATGATAATGATGAAAAAAAAAATTCTTTTATTTTTATAGTGGCCGAAAATATCAAGTTAATGGGCATTTTGGTCCTTTTGAAAATTTATCAAATAAATTAACATTTATACTTTATATAAGCAATCAAATTCACACACATATAAAGTATAATTATTACATGCCAATTGTTCCAATTAAATCTCACCAAGTATCATTCAATTAATGATAAATGGATAAAAATTAAAAAATTTAATTATTTAACCATTAAATAAATAATAAATTAATTAACAACCATATATGTATTTTTTTTTACATTGAATAATAAATACATATATTTATGGCATGTGTCAAAATCTCATTTGACGAATAATTAATGCGTATCTAATCATATAATGTATCAAATACAAATACACAATAATTATTAGCGGACAAAATCCCCTAAAGCATGTGTTATCGTTTAACGATTAAATGATCCAAATTAACTCACTTAATCTAGTGAAGTATTATGAATAATCCGTATTATTCATATCGAGTTGCCCAAGTGCTCAAATGGTACACTTCCTTTTGTGGGACTCTCTAAGTTTAGGTATATCTGTCACGAAATCTAATTTTCTGTCCATAATCCGCCCACTCATGGATTATGACGACCACGGATAATCTCGCTATTGGGTTTCAATCAAGTCCCAAGGATCATTTTAAAGCATAAAATAAGTTGAATACATATCAAAGGAGGTGCGGAAAAGACTCACATTGATCGGTTGGATGCTCCGAAGGCAAAAACCGAACTGCTCTCTCTCCTTGCTCGGCAATGGCAGCTCGGTGGTGGACTGAGTAGTGGCTCTCACGGCAGTGGGTGGGTCTCCTCCATGAAGATGCGGCCATGGACTCCATTAAAGCTCTGAGCTTTGTTGATAATCTTCCATGCTCACAAACTCACTTCCCTATCACCTTTGTATCACTTATGGTGTGCTAGCACTAAGTCTTCTTCCTTGGTTCCCCTTGATTCGGTCAAACCAGAAATTTTGAGAGGATGAAATGGTTCCAAACCATGAAGAGAAGAAGAAGAAAAGAGAGGGAAAATGGTTTCACTGGAAACCGTAAAAGAGAGAGAGAGATAATGAATTAGAAAAAGAAAAAATGTAAAAGGTTTATTTATATTTTCCAAAAATTAAATAAATCATTTACCATTTTCAATTTCAAAAAAGCAAAGCATTTAATGCTTCCTTTCATCTCACATCAACTCACATCAATCACTCAAATGTCACATCACTCAAAGTGGCATGTGATTTGACGCTTGATGTGACTTGCGATTTGACGCTTGAATTGACTTGCGTGCCGCACTCAAATTCGAAATGCGAATGCGCTCACAAACAATCCCGGGCTCGGGTTCGCTAATTCCAAATTAACGAATTTTCCGTTGCGTCGTAATTAAATGATTACGCCTAGCGAAATCACTATTCACATCGCTAACGAATTAATTCTAAATTAATTCGTTCGCCCGAATTAAAATCTAATTTTAATTGCGCGTCGAAATCCAATTTCGTTTAATATATCAAATATATTTTAATTTACCGATTAATTCCAAATTAATCGTTTTCTCTCTTTAATTGATATTTTTTCCCAGATAAAATATCTCCGTAATTAATCTCAGATTAATTTTCTTTCTCTTTAAATTAATCCCAGATTAATTAAATTGCGAGTCATACGTCATCGGTGAAGCTTTGGGAAGCGACACATGAGATCCCCGGATATGTTGGCAGTAAATCGGGTCGTCGGACTATCCGAACACGTAAGTACCTCATACTACGTTTACACCGATTCACAAGACAAGGTTGGCCTCTAGCAAAGCGCCATGCCTACCCAATTCTCTGGAAATATGCTTACAGGAATAAGAGATCTATATCAGGCGTAGTATACGTGGTATTGCGTATTTCGATCCAGTATTGGATGATCACGTGCAAGGCCTGGGGCTGGAATCGTGTCTGCCTCGTACGAAGCACATGTCGGATCTCTGGTAACTAGTCTCTATATCGGATAACTATGACCTAGTCATATTATCCCGATGACTGCAGTACTTAAGAGAACCAGTACCGTATCCTACGTGACCATCAACTCCATATGACTGGAGTGACACTTCCGTCTTAACATCACACTCAATACACTACGATTCTCAATATACCCAGTATTGGCGTACACAGAACCTGTTAAAGCCATGGACGACCTCAACCAAAGTATATTGATTGTCGCAAGTATTAGCGGTGCAAGTCTTAGGTTAAGACCAAATATACCTACCCTGATTTCGGACTTCCATAGACACGTAGTCATACTACCAATGGAATTCTGAAGGGGTCTATCCAGAGCGAAGCTGTTTCCCATACCATCGGTGAAACAAAACCTCCTATTACACTTGCATGAGTATCCTATACCCAAATATATGAGAACTATGTTGTTGTGCCCTCACAACACGCACAAGTGCAATACTAGTCTTTTACGTATTTATCGATGTCCAATCTCGATAATACTCTGACTATGGATATTTAATGATTTATCCTTCGTGGACTGATACTGTCTCATATCATTCTCAATCCAGGAACAAATCATAGGGACCTCTTATCATTTATTTATCTAGGTGATCTAATCACAAATGATAAAAGTGCAATCTCTTTGTCACATAGTTAATTTGTACAACAACACTATGATCTTTATAAATAGTGACGCTATGGGTCATAATTGTCCAACAATCTCCCACTTGGCCTATAGCCAGTCACTCGAGTGTCTAACATCCGAACTATGTACGGTTCGCTCAAATTGCTGAGAAAAGCTTTTCGTCAGTGGATTTTCATGATTATCGTCTGATGCGATTTATTCGATCATCACATCGCCGCGATGTATGATCCGAACGAATCAGATGATTACCGGAGTATGTATCTAGATCGTTGATGAGACCATTAATTCTTTAGCTTGTGCTGTAGCCTAGCTCAACAGCTAAAAGAACTGTATCTAATCTAATTAGATTTTATCGACCCCAGAAGGCTTCTATTGCTGCCCAGCTGCAGCAATAATCCGAATTTGTTGTTTATTCAGTAACAGTATCTTGCTTGGAAGATTTCCAGCTCACTGTACTGTTATTCAAACTGTATACTTTTATAGTACCGTTGTTACGACTTATAGTCGTTATCATGAAAGCCAAGCTTTCATTGATTATTTTATGGGAATATCATTTCCAAGAAATGACACATTATCATTATTTTATAGGATAGCCACTGTCAGTGCGCTCCCACTAACCTTCTTATATACACAAGAATCTTTTTCGTTTTGAATTAAATCATAACCATTATGATTACATCAAAACGATAATTCCTAGAACCTATGCTTACTTCAATCCAAACATGGATCGATTAACCCGCAAACCTTATTTGCTAGTTATGGTACGATAAAATCGTTAGGATGTTGTAAACATCCTCCAAAAGGTTTCCTTTTCAAGAAAGCGATTTTACCGTTCTGCTGACATATTTCATAAATGAAAGATGCAGCTTCAGCAAACATTATCCAAATGGATTTACCGTAGCAACAAGTAAAAGGTTGAATCGTAATCAACACAATGTTGATAACGATACCTTTCCGCTAAAAGCCTAGCTTTACAAGTTGGTACGTTGCCATCCATGTACGTCTTCCTTGATGACTTATACAGTACCAGTAGGCACAGTGCCTTGCGGTACATCAACTAGTATCCAAACTTGTTTATATACATGGAATCCATTTCGGACTCATGACACTTTGTCATAATATGGAGTCGATACCTTGTCACTTCTTCGGTTATTGTGTATTTGAAGATTAATGGTAATAGTTTCATCCTTGATGAACTATTTATGTGTTCCATTAGGATTCGGTGCCTCAAATAGTATTACTATGATTTTCATCGAGTTTTACTATTCTCCCACTTACCACTGCATATCGGTATTCCTATTAGGAAAACCGCATGGTGAGCAACAATCCAATTGTTCTCAGGTGAGATGTATAAATACAATACTTATGGTATCCCTAGGATAACTTACAATTTGGCACTTGTCCAATTTGGGTTTTAGTTTGGTATCATCCAAACATATGCCCAACATTCCCAAATTTTCAGGAATGTGAAACCCGGTTTCTTTCCTGTTTATGTCTAATATGAAATCTGTCGAACAGATTTTAATGGAACCTTATTATAAATACGTTATTGCACTATTTATGCTTATCCGTTAAAGGAAAAGGTAGCTCATAGCGACTCATGATTAACCTTATCATGTCTAACAAGATTCGGTTACTCAGTTCGGACACACCGTCACAATGACGTGTTCTGGGAGGAGTCCTCATTTGAAAGAATACTTACTCTTTCAAGTATTTTAGAAACTTATTCTTAAGTAATTTCCATTACGGTCTTACCATGATGGTTTAATACTTTAGCCGATCTGTTTGTCTATTTCGTGTCGAAACTGTAAAAGTTTCCGATTTGTGTTCTTCAAAAGAAACATATAACCATTACGCGATGCCACATCCGTATAGGTCACAGAATATTCATATCCACATCTAGCCTAGCTAGACATGGGCCCACTAACTTCATTATGAATTAGGGCTAACAGATCGGTGGCATTTACACTTTTACCAAGTAAATAGTGTTTTAGGCACTTTGCCCAATAAACTAGATTCGTAGACTTTATTTGATTGGAATCAAATCAGTCCTGGTACCCGCTCTTCAAAAGTGCGGATATACGATTCTTGTTTAATGTGTCCCAGACAACATTGCCACTTTTAAGTTTCAACATGATCAAATCAGTTTGAGCTATTTGTTTATCATGTTATACTTGTGAGATTTATTTATATTCTAAATATAAATTCTATTGTTCACATCTAATGTGTTTATCTCAATATCATCTTTATATAATAAAACACTTTAGTGTTCTAGAATATAAAGGTTCAATCCGCAACGGATTAAACACTGATATAAAGATAATGTTCCTAGTCAAACTAGTTACATTACAACAGTATCCTAATTTAAGTACATACCCAAATGGTAGTTCCTAAACTTAAGTATCTACGGTCAAAACAGCGACTTTCGTCCCGTTTCAGATTCGCAGATTATCTCTATTGAAGTCAGTATCCTGTTCAAAACAGATTCTGAACATCAATACATATATTTAATAAACACACTAAGTATCAAAATCCAATTTTAAATACTAGTAATGATTATATTTATGACAATCATATTGAAGTCAGAGCCTTGCTCGTCTTCAATTCCTTCTTGGGATATGTCATATATCTTCCCAGAAGATATAATGATTTTGCCTTTGCCCCTTTTCAATATTCCAGAAGCCTTTGGCCAAGCCTTGGGTTTCTAGAATATCAAAGTAAGGTGCGCCTTGCGCTACTTGCCTAATTGCAAACTTTGACTTTGTCTCCTTGAGATTAGTCATTAATTATCCAAGAATTAATTATTGCAATTTTATTACTCATAAAATCTAAGTATAGATTTATGAAGATCCTTCAATTTCAATATCATACTTTAAGAATCTAATTCTTAGTTCTGATAAACAAATTATGGAGTCTATATGACAAGTATAATGGATTAAGCACTAAAGTTATCATTACATGATCTTCCAAAGATCATGCTCTATCTTTTGCTTAACTCCAGACTTAGGCCTAATATGTAATTTTATCAAATAAAGTAACTTATTATTTTTCCAGGACCATCCTGAAATTTATTCTCAATTTGAAAATTAAACCATTTAACTACATTTTCCCTAGGATTATGTATTAAACGTCAATCTTTCAATTTAATCTTGATTTTAATAGTCCAACTATTTAATCAACGATTTGTGGTACTATGTATTATATTGATTATTATAGTCCAACTATACAATCAAATATAATTTAAATTAATTAACCTCAATTACATTGATTACTATAATCCAATTATAAAATCAACTGTAAATCGAAATTAATTAATTCAAATATATTGATTACTATAATCCAATTATATAATCAATTATAATACAGTCCATCTGCTTATAAAAATAACAATTTAAATATTAGTCCAACTAACATTTAATTGATATGACAAATATTTGAAATGAGCGCGTATGGCGAGTAATTGAACGAATATTGCGAATTCAATTCTTGCCTCCCACTATTTTTCGGCGAGCCTCTAACCTTCTGTCGAGTACTCGGGAAATCGTGTTTCCTAGTGGGCTAGGATCCCATTAAATATCACACAATCTTGACTTTGGCCAACAAATTGTATGATAATTAACTAGGTAGATCTCTAAGATTGATTGGATCCAATCCAATTCCTAGATCCGGTAGGGGGACATCCAAGTCCGAAACATATATCTTATATATGCCAATACATCCAATGTATTGCCTAACCTTTTTCCTCTTAATCAACTAAGCCTTGGCTTTGGCACAACAAACTTAGTGATCCCAGTCAAGCGCGACCCATTGACCATGGAAAGCTTCGTAATCAATGTCAATGGACAAGAAATGGTCTTGACTTTGGCCAACAAACCACAACTTGGACAAGACACCAATATGGAACAAAGCTCTCGTGATTCAAACACATCTTTGACAGACAAAGGCCTTGACTTTGCCAACAAACAATGCCTTCTCAGATCTTGAGTGAGAATCACTCAATGGAAGGAAAGACGCTTAATATTTAGCGAGGGTTTCGCGTGCAATTGGCAACCAATTTATTATCTTTGTTAAGGTCTCATCATCATACACCCTTAAACATGCATTCTAAACACATAATAAACGCGTATAATAAAATAATAATGATATGCGAATGGATATTTTACATTGATCCTAGATCAAATCTCTCTCTTTCTCTCTCTAGCTAGCACTTGTATTACTTCTACCCGTTACACTACACTTCTAAAGAAACCTCATTTACATTTAGGGGAATAGGTGAAAAGAGAATACAAAGAAATAGGAGATAAGGCTGGACTCGCAGGTCCAATTAATAAATCAAATTTATTACAATTTCCAAAATCGCCCCACCCAGCTAATATCCAACCGATATACATTATTCATGCATCACAACCATGTATTCATACAAGCATGTTATCAATCAATCTAATCAAATTAATTAATCTGATAATTAGTGATCATCCAATGTTCAAATAAAGATTTGATTTTGTTCGAGTCAAACTCGTATTGCAAACACGTACTCAAAGTACGATTTCTAAATAAAATTAAATTACATAATTAAATCCAATTTTAATACGCATTTAATTCTAATTCATTATTTAATTCTAAATTAAATATTACACTTTATAAAATAAACCTTTACGACTTAAATTCCAATTTAATCGTTACGTGTCTTAAATCTCGATTAATATCCAATATTAATTTAATTAAAGTCCAATGGGCTTTTAAATAATTTCTTGAGGGCGTGGACTTTTGGTCAACTCGGGTCAAACCGAATAACCAAAATCAATCCGGGAGTTACCCCATAAGCCCATAAATTAATTTAGGCCCATTAGGTCCAATTAAACATTTAAGGTTCATTAGTCGCATTTGGGTTTTTTGGATGCGGTTTTGGGCCTAATTGGATCCAACCAATTTTGCCTTAACCCAACTTTGTACAACAAAGCCCAATAAGCCCAATGACAACTTTAAAAGCCCAAATTCAATTTAAGGCCAATTTAATTAAAATTACAAATCCAATTTTTCAATTCAATTAAATAAAGTGTATAACATTATTAATAATTACCCAAATCAAAGTTTCAAAAACATCACAAATTTGTCCAATTAATCATGCTTATCATCAATTAATCATGTCCCAACATAATTTGATCAAAATCAAACCCAATTACATGCTTCAAGTGTCTTGGCCAAAGAGGCAAATTATGCCCAAATCAAATTCAATCCAATTGAACCCAATCAAACATAAAATCAACATCCCCTAATGATTTCCAAGTCATTCAATGAACAAAAAATCAAAAATCCAAGACAATTTTAGGGATCATATTTTCGGCCATCACAAGCAAATTGGGGAAAATTGTTCCAAACACTCTTTCAACAAATTGATCCAATCAATCCTCAATTAAACATACTTTAAGCATTCCAAATCATCCAATTTCATTAAACATGCTCAAAATCAAGTTTACCAAAATTTGACATTTTGGCCAAAACAAAAAATTGGGGAAAATCAATCCAATTAATTTTTCATCAAATTGATTACATATAACTCTAAGTTATCCTTATACAAGCATACTTAAACAAACAATTTGTCAAAATCATGCTTAAATCCTAAAATCCCCAAATTTTGCTAAGAACCCTAAATTTGTTTTATGCACAATGGCTCAAAATACCATTGTTGGGTTTCAATCAAGTCCCAATGATCATTTTAAAGCATAAAACAAGTTGTACTAATATCAAAGGAGGTGCGGAAAGACTCACATTGATCGGTTGGATGCTCCGAAGAAAAAAACCGAACTGCTCTATCTCCCTTGTCGGTAATGGCAGCTCGGTGGTGGACTGAGCCTTGGCTCTCACGGAGTGGGTGTGGTCTCCTCCATGAAGATGCAAGCCAGGACTCCATTAAAGCTCTAAGCTTTGTGATAATCTTCCATGCTCACAAACTCACTTCCCTATCCCTTTGTATCACTATGGTGTGCTAGCACTAAGTCTTCTTCCTTGGTTCCCCTTGATTCGGTCAAACGAGAAAATTTTGAGAGGAGATGAAACGGTTCCAAACCGTGAAGGAGAAGAAGAAGAAAAGAGAGGGAAAAGGGTTTCACTGGAAAACCGTAAAAGCGAGAGAGAGAGAGATAATGAATTAGAAAAAGAAAAAATGTAAAAGGTTTATTTTATTTTCCAAAAATTAAATAAATCATTTACCATTTCAATTTCAAAAAAGCAAAGCATTTAATGCTTCCTTTCATCTCACATCAACTCACATCAATCACTCAAATGTCACACTCAAAGTGACATGTGATTTGACGCTGATGTGACTTGCGATTTGACGCTTGATTTGACTTGCGTGCCGCACTCGAATTCGAATGCGAATGCGCTCGCAACAATCCCGGTATTGCGGTAAATTGGGTCAAAATCCAATTTTCGTTTAATATCTCAAATATATTTTAATTTAATCGATTAATTATAAAATTAATCATTTTCTCTCTTTAATTGATATTTTATCCCAGATAAAATATCTCCGTAATTAATCCCAGATTAATTTTCTCTCTTTTAAATTAATCCCAGATTAATTAAAGTGTGAGTCATACGTCTTCGGTGAATCTTTGGGAAGTGACCCATGATATCTCGGATATGTTGGCAGTAAATCGGGTCGTCGGACTGTCCGAACACGTAAGTACCTCGTACTACGTTTACACCGATTCACAAGACAAGGTTGGCCTCTAGCAAAGCGCCATGCCTACCCAATTCTCCGGAAACATGCTTACAGGAATAAGTGATCTATATCAGGCGTAGTATACGTGGTATTGCGTATTTCGATCCAGTATCGGATGATCACATGCTAGGCCTGGGGCTGGAATCGTGTCTTCCTCGTACGAAGCACATGTCGGATCTCTAGTAACTAGTCTCTATATCGGATAACTATGACCTAGTCATATTATCCCGATGACTGCAGTACTTAAGAGAACCAGTACCGTATCCTACGTGACCATCAACTCCATATGACTGGGTAGTGACATTTCCGTCTTAACATCACATTCAATACACTACGATTCTCAATATACCCAGTATTGGCGTACACATAACCTGTTAAAGCCCTGGACGACCTCAACCAAAGTATATTGATTGTCGCAAGTATTAGCGGTGCAAGTCTCAGGTTAAGACCAAATACACCTACCCTGATTTCGGACTTCCATAGACACGTAGTCATACTACCAATGGAATTCTGAAGGGGTCTATCCAGAGCGAAGCTGTTTCCCATACCATCGGTGAAAAAAAACCTCCTATTACACTTGCATTAGTATCCTATACCCAAATATACGAGAACTATGATGTTGTGCCCTCACAACACGCACAAATGCAATACTAGTCTTTTACGTATTTATCGATGTCCAATCTCAATAATACTCTGACTAGGGATATTATGATTTATCCTTCGTGGACTGATACTGTCTCATATCATTCTCAATCCAGGAACAAATCATATGGACCTCTTATCATTATATATCTAGGTGATCTAATCACAATGATAAGAGTGCAATCTCTTTGTCACATAGTTAATTTGTACAACAACACTATGATATGTACAAATAGTGATGCTATGGGTCATAATTGTCCAACACTCGCTAAACTATGCAAGTCGAGGTCATAGCATATGTATAATCCCTCCGTCACAGGCCATCCGTATTATACCTGGGTTATAGATCAGAACGTCAAATACATTCGGTATAATACAATCGACTTTCAATTTACGATCTCTAAATAACACTCGGAACTGATTTTCGAAGTTATACTAAGGCCATGGATTTACTAGATCGTAAACACGTGCCGGATGCCTATGCCTTGTACACATGATTGACGGATCCTATCTTGATACGCACAGGATATCATGAGCATCAGTCCACCCCTAACAACAGGCGGAGGACTGATCATGACTAGATCATTGACGTGACTGCCATTAATGTGTGGAGGATAGCTCATATATCCACAGTGGTATCTCAAGTCGAAGGACCACTATGCTCGCTCAACTCGAGAAGATTCCTATGGACGTTGGTGTATCATCTATTAGGAAACCTTCCGTGAGTCGTTCAGTGTCTTATCAAATAAACACCTATATGTCTATCTGAGTCTCCCGAGACTCATGGCTCACTGGGATAAACCATCGGACCAAGTCCCGATATACGATATGACATGTACTGGTCTCAACGGATTTTACAAAACGACCCGTGTTAGCAAATCTTGACTTGGAACTATATTAAGGATATTAAACTTATAGTGAAACTTCATATGTCAATTACAAACTATGTTGTAACTGTGCACTACTTGTAAATCCTAGGGTCTTTGTCTAATATACAAATATCACTGAACCGGATTCAGTTTCGTTTAAATCGTAATCAGATATCTAATCGCAATTAGATCGAATAAGCGTATAAAAGACAAATGTGCTACCACTAAATTAGTAATATTATGGAAAATATAATAGCTCGTATTCATGAATCAGACATAAATACGATCGGGATTGGAACTTTGAGCACCAACCCAAACAATTTCTCCCACTTGCTCTAGTGCCAATCCATGATATCATATACACATCTCAATGTATATCGCATACTCATGGCTCTCAAGAGCTCACCAGCACTTAAGAGGTAGGCAACAACAAGTAAGCATGCTTCACAAATCGAGTCTGTGTCAACAAAACCCAACCGTTTTCCTTCACCAGCATCATTCATATTTTCTAGAATCCAAATTCCACATCAATATGACTCAGATGCTATATCAGTATTATGCTACAGCTACTGAGTTGTCTATGTATTTAGAAATAAAATCCAAACACTATGCAGACAACCGCAAACACTACACTAATATGAAGACTTCTAATCTATGAATCACTATGCAACTTCATAAGTCAATACTTCATAAGTTGCAATTGTTAGTTTCTATTAAGGTCCCAATATCGATAATAAGCATGAAAGAGGTGCGAATACAAATCAGCGAAGTTGCGGAATACTCACATCGATCGGTTGAGCGACGCGGAGGCAACAAAAAATTTCTTTTTCTGCCTTGGACTGGTCACGGCAGTTCACAGCAGCAGTCCACTGGTTTGGGCCTTTTGGATCAACTTCATCAAGCTCCGAGCTTCGTCGAATGGTTCCAGGCTCATGGGTGAACTTCCCTATCACCTTCGCATATCTCGTAAGTGTGCTAACACTTGAGATTTTACCATAAATTCCCACTCTAAGCTTCCGTCACTGCTCGATTTTGGAGCAAAACCAGTGAGCTGTTTGGAGCCCCTTGGGCGTGAGATGAGAGAGATGAGATTAAGAGAGAATGTTGTGTTTGGTTTCCAAATTTGTGTATTAAATACACATATTTGAATTTCAAATGCATTTCACTTGAATTTGGCTTTTAAAAGTCAAACCATTAAAGCCTCAACCACTCACATCACTCAATCCATCAAGTTGTCAAGTCACATCACTCAAAGTGACTTGTGATTTGACGCTTGATGCGACTAGCGATTTGACGCTTGATCTGACGTTCCGCAATCGAATTCGAAATGCAAATGCGCTCGCAAATAATCTCAGGCTCGGGCTCGGGTTCGCTAATTCCAAACTAACGAATTTTCTGTTGCGTCGTAATTAAATGATTACGCCTAGCGAAGTCACTATTCACGTCGCTAACGAATTAATTCTAAATTAATTCGTTCGCCCGAATTAAAATCTAATTTTAATTCCGTGTCGAAAACTAATTTCGTTTAATATATCGAATATTAATTTAATCGATTAATTCCAAATTAATCGTTCTCTCTTTAAATGATATTTTATCCCAGATAAAATATCTCTGTAATTAATCCCAGATTAATTTAGAGTGCGAGTCATATGTCATCGGTGAATCTTTGGGAAGCGACCCATGAGATCCCCAGATATATTGGCAGTAAATTCGGTCGTCGGACTATCTGAACACCTAAGTACTAAAGTCTACATTATACCGATTTACAATACAAGGTTGGCCTCTAGAAAAAATCGCCATGCCTACCTAATTCTCCGGAAATATCCTTACAGGGATAAAGGATCTATATCAAGCGTAGTATAACGTAGTATTGCGTATTTCTGTCCAGCATCGGATGATCACATGCTAGGCTTGGGGCAGGAATTGTGTCTGCCCCGTACGAAGCACATATCGGATCTCTGGCAACTAGTCTCTATAATCGGATAAACATGAACTTGTCATTTAATCCCGATAGCTGCAGCATTTAAAAAACCAGTCTCGTATCCTACGTGACCATCATCTCCATATGACTGGAGTGACACTTCCGTCTTGACATCACACCCAACACACTACGATTCTCAATATACCCAGCATTGATGTACACATAACCTGTTAAAGCCCTTGACGACCTCAACCAAAGTATATTGATTGTCGCAAGTATTAGCGGTGCAAGTCTCAGGTTAAGACCAAATAAACCTACCCTGATTTCGGACTTCCATAGACACATAGTCATACTACCTATGGAATTCCGAGGGGGTCTATCCAGAGCGAAGCTGTTTCCCGTACCATCGGTAAAACACAACCTCCTATTACACTTGCATGAGTATCCTATACTCAAATATATGAGAATTATGATGTTGTGCCCTCACAACGCGCACAAGTGCAATACTAGTCTTTTACGTATTTATCGATGTCCAATCTCGATAACACTCTGACTAGGGATATTTAATGATTCTGCCTTCGTGGACTGATACTGTCTCATATCATTCTCAATCCAGGCACTAATCATAGGGACCTCTCATCATTTATACATCTATGTGATCTAATCACAAATTATAAGAGTGCAATCTTCTTTGTCACATAGTTAATTTGTACAACATCACTGTGATATGTACAAATAGTGACGCTATGGGTCATAATTGTCCAACAATCTCCCACTTGTCCTATAGCCAAACACTCGAGTGTCTTACACCCGAACTATGTACGGTTGGCTCAAATTGCTGAGAAAAGTCCCATTTATGATTATCATCTGATGCGATTTATTCGATCATCACATCGCCACGATGTATGATCCGAACGAATCTGATGAATATCGAAGTATTTATCTGGATCGCTGATGAGACCATTAATTCTTTAGCATGTGCTGAAGCCCAGTTCAGCTGCTAAAAGAACAATATCTAATCTAATTAGATTTAT
Organism: Zanthoxylum bungeanum; assembly: GCA_019454045.1. Taxonomy (NCBI): domain Eukaryota; kingdom Viridiplantae; phylum Streptophyta; class Magnoliopsida; order Sapindales; family Rutaceae; genus Zanthoxylum; species Zanthoxylum bungeanum. The sequence continues at coordinate 29,874 of SKCR01027361.1, read as the reverse complement.
TACGACCCCAGAAGGCTTCTATTGCTGCCTCAGCTACACTAATACCCGCATTAGTTGTTTATTCGGTAACAGTATCTTGCTTGGAAGATTTCCAGCTCACTGTACCATTTTTCAAACTGTATAGTAACCGTTTTATCGGTTGGGAAACTTGCAGTAGTGATCCCAGTCACTTCAAGTTGTCATTCTCCAGAGTATAAGACAGTATCCTTAGTTCTCTAAGATACTAAGTATGTTCTTAATTTCAATCCAGTGACTATCACTAGGATTAGACCGTTTGTGAATCATATGCTCAAAGCGTATGAGACACCCGTCACGTACATTTTTCAATGTACGGTTTTCGGAGAGAGTTTTATGAAAGCCAAGTTTTCACCGATTATTTTATGGGAATATCATTTGCAAGAAATGACATATTATCATTATTGTATAGGACAGCCACTGTCAGTGCGCTCCCACTAACCCTCTTATATACACAAGAATCATTTTCATTTTGAATTAAATCATACTCCATTATGATTACATCAAAATGATAATTCCAAGAACATATGCTTGCTTCAATCTAAACATGGATCGATAACCTGCAAACCTTGTTTGCTAGTTTATATGAAAAATTGACAGGATGTTTTAAACATCATCCAAAAGGTTTCCTTTTCAGGAAAGCGATTTTCTCATTCAGCTGTCATATTTCATAAATGAAACACGCAGCTTTAGCAAGCATTATCCAAATGGATTTATCATGGCAACAGGTAAAAGTTTGAATCGTAATCAACACAATGTTGATAACGATACCTTTCTGCTAAAAGCCTAGCTTTATACGTTGGTATGTTGCCTTCCATGTATGTCTTCCTTGAAGACTTATAAGTACCAATAGGCACAATACCTAGCAGTACATCAACTAGTATCCAAACTTGGTTGATATACATGGAATCCATTTCGGATCACATGACACTTTGTCATAATAGGGAGTCGATACCTTGTATCACTTCCTTATACGTAGTCAGTTGGTATATCTCAATAAGATAGACATCTTTATGAGGCGAGATCAGAAACCCATACCCCATGTTGTTTTCTGACTCTCTCCGACTACGCGGTTCTTGTGTATTCGAAGATTAATGGTTTAGTTTCATCCTTGATGAACTATTTATGTTCAATTAGGAATCGATGCCAGGAATAGTATTACTCTGATTTTCATCGAGTTTAACTATCCTCCCACTTACCACTGCATATCGGTATTCCTCTTAGGAAAACCGCATGGTGAGCAACAATCTAATTGTTCTCTAGTGAGATGTATAAGTACAATACTTTTGGTATCCCTAGGATAACCTACAATTGGCACTTATCCAATTTGGGTTTTAGTTTGGTATCATCCAAACATATGCCTAGCATTCCCAAATATCAGGAATGTGAAACCCGATTTCTTTCATGTTCATATCTAATATGATATTTGTCAAACAGATTTTTATGGAACCTTATTCTAAATAAGTTCTTGCACTGTTAAAGCTTATCCGTTGAAGGAAATGGTATCTCAGAGCGACCATGATTAACCTTATCATGTCCAACAAAATTCGATTTATCCGTTTGGACACACCGTCAGAATGACGTGTTCCTGGAGGAGTCCTCATTGAAAGAATACTATACTCTTTCAAGTATATTAGAAACTAATTGCTTAAGTATTTTCCATTAAGGTCTTACAGTGACAGTGTAATACTATAGCCGATCTGTTTGTCTATTTCGTGTCGAAACTATAAAAGTTTCTGATTTGTGTTCTTCAAAAGAAACTCATAACCATAACGCGATGCTACATCCGTAAGGGTCACGTAATATTCATATCCACCTCTAGCCTAGCTAGACATGGGCCCACTTGCTTCAATATGAACTAGGGCTAACAGATCGGTGGCATTTGCACTTTACCAAGTACTAGTGTTATAGGCACTTTGCCCAATAAACTAGATTCGTAGACTTTATTGAATAGATTCAAATTTGTCGTAGTACCCACTCTTCAAAAGTGTGGATATACGAGTCTTGTTTCATTGTGTCCCAGCAACAATGCCACAATTAATTTCTTCTGATCAAATCAGTTTGAGCTATTTGTTTGTCATTTTATATATTTGAGATTTATTTATATTCAAAATATAAATGCAGTTATTCACATCTAATGTGTTTATGTCAATATCATCTTTATATAATAAAACACTTTAGTGTTCTAAAATATAAAGGTTCACCCGCAGCGTGTTAAACACTGATATAGAGATAATGCCTCTAGTCAAACTAGTACATTATAAGAGTTTCCAAATTTAGTACACATCCGAGGGTAGTTCCTAACTTAGGTATCTACTGTCAAAACAGCGACTTTCGTCCCGTTTCTGATTCGCAGATTAAATCTCAATTGAAGTCAGTATCCTGTTCAAAACAGATTCTGAACATCAATACAAATATTTTATGTACCACAGTATGTATTTAAAATCTAATTTCAATACCAGAAATGAACATAATGTTGACAAACATATTGAAGTCAGAGCCTTGCTTGTCTTCAATTCCTTCATGTCTGCTTTGTCCAAACGGTAGTCACGCTTCCGCGATCCCGTTTTCCACATTTAGCAGACATTTTGGGATATGTCCTTTATCTTCCCAGAAGATTATAATGATTTTGCCTTTGCCCATTTCCATATTTCAGAAGCCTTTGGACAAGCCATGGGTTTCTAGAATATCGAAGTTAAGTGCTCCTTGCACTACTTGCCTTATTGCAAATTTTGACTTTATCTCCTTGAGAATAGTCATTAATTCTCCAAGAATTAACTATTGCAATTTAGTACTTCTAAAAATAAACATAGATTTATGAAGATCCTTCAATTTCTTCATCATACTTTAAGGATCTAATCCTTAGTTCTGATTCAGAAATTAATGAGTCTACTGTGACAAGCTTAATGGATTAAACACTTAAGTTATCATCACATGATCTTCCAAAGATTATGATCTACTTTTTGCTTAACTCCGGGCTTTAGGCTTAATATATTATTTTATCAAATAAAGTAACATATTATATTCCAGGACCATCCTGAAAATTATTCCCAATTTGAAAAATTAAACATTTAATTACATTTTCCCTAGGATTATGTTTTAAATGTCAATCTTCCAATTATATCTTGATTTTAATAGTCCAACTATTTAATCAATGATTTAGGTACTATTTATTATAATGATTATTATAGTCAAACTACATAATCAACTATAATTAATTAAATCAATATATTGATTATTATAATCCAATTATATAATCAAATATAAATGAATAGTTTGATTATAGTCCAACTATTTATTAAAACAACAATTTAAATATTAGTCCAACTAACATTTAATTATTTGACGAATGATATTGTTTGAGCGCGTATGGCGAGTAATTGAACGAATATTGAGAATTCAATTCTTGCCTCCCACTATTTTTCGGCGAGCCTCTAACCCTCTGTCGAGTACTCGGGAAACCGTGTTTCCAAGTGGGCTAGGATCCCGTTAAATATCACACAATCTTGACTTTGGCCAACAAATTGTATGATAATAACTAGGTAGATCTCTAAGATCGATTGGATCCAATCCAATTCCTAGATCCGGTAGGGGGACATCCAAGTCCGAAACATATATCTTATATTGCCAATACATCAAATGTATTACCTAACATTTTTCCTCTGAATCAACTAAGCCTTGGCTTTGGCACAAAAACTTAGTGATCCCAGTCAAGCGCGACCCATTGACCATGGAAAGCTTCGTAATCAATGTCGATGGATAAGAAGTGGTCTTGACCTTAGCCAACAAACCACAACTTGGACAAGACACTGATATGGAACAAAGCCTTCGTGATTCAAACACATCTTCGACAGACAAAGGCCTTGACTTTGGCCAACAAACCAATGCCGTCTCGGATCTTGAGTGAGAATCACTCAATGGAAAGAAAAACGCTTAATATTTTGCGAGGGTTTTTCGAGTCCAAATTGGAAACCAATTTATTATCTTTGTTAAGGTCTCATCATCATACACCCTTTAAACATGCATTCTAAACACATAATAAGCGCATATGAAAAATAATAATGATATGCGGATGGATACTTTACACTTTGATCCTAGATCAAATCTTTCCCTTTCTCTCTCCAGCTAGCACATGTATTTACTTCTACCCGTTACACTACACTTCTAAAGAACCTCATTTACATTGAGGGGAATATGTGAGAAAAGAATACAAAGAATAGGAGGTAATAAGGCTGGACACGCAGGTCCAATTAATAAATCAAATTTATTACAATTTCTAAAATTGCCCCACCCATCTAATATCCATCCGATATACATTATTCATGCATCACAACCATGTATTCACACAAGCATGTCATCAATCAATCTAATCAAATTAATTAATATGATAATTAGTGATCATCTAATGTTCAAACAACGATTTGATTTTGCTCGAGTCAAACTCGTTTTGTGAATAAGTACTTAAAGTATAAATTCTCGAATTAATTAAAAACTACAATATTAAATCTAATTTAATATGAATTTAATACTAATTCGCTATTTAATTCCAAATTAAATACTACACTTTAATAATAAACCTTTTACGACTTAAATTCCAAATTTAATCACTACGGGTCTCAAAGCCCGATTAACGTCCAACGTCAATTTAATTAAAGTCCAATGGGCTTTTAATTAATTTCTTAAAGTGTGGACTTTTGGTCAACTCGGGTCAAACCGAATAACCAAAATCCAATCTGGGAGTTACCCCATAAGCCCAGAAATCAATCTTGGCCCATTAGGCCCAATTAAACTTTAAAGGTTCATTAAGTCACATTTGGGCTTTATGGAAGCGGTTTTGGGCCAAATTGGATCCAACCAATTTTACCTAAACCCAACTTTGTACAACAAAGCCCAACAAGCCCAATTACAACAACTAAGCCCAATTTCACAAAACAGAAGCAAGAATTCGGCTCCAAGCCGTGAGAGAAGAGAGGAAAGAGAGGAGGGAAAAAATTGTTTTCCATAAAACCCTATTACCGTGAGAGAGAGAGAAAAAATAAAAGAAATGTATTATATATATTTATTTTATTTTCTAAAAACAAAACAAATACATAAATCATTTTCCATTTATTAAAAACTCAAAAAGGAAAAGTCAAAAAGCAAATGCCTTTAATGCTTTTCAACTACCACATCAATCACTCAATCAAATTGTCACATCACTAAGAGTGACATGTGATTTGACGCTTGATGTGACTAGCGATTTGACGCTCGATTTGACTTACGTGCCGCACTCGAATTCGAAATGCGAATGCGCTCGCAAATAATCCCGGGCTCGGGTTCGCTAATTCCAAATTAACAAATTTTCCGTTGCATCGTAATTAAATGATTACGCCTAGCGAAATCACTATTCATGTCGCTAACAAATTAATTCTAAATTAATTCGTTCGCCCGAATTAAAATCTAATTTTAATTCCGCGTCGAAATCCAATTTCACAAAATATATCGAATATATTATTTTATCGATTAATTCCAAATTAATCGTTCTCTCTCTTTAATTAATATTTTATCCCATATAAAATATCTCTGTAATTAATCCCGGATTAATTAAAGTGCGAGTCATACATCATCAGTGAATCTTCGAGAAGTGACCCATGAGATCCCCGGATATGTTGGCAGTAAATATGGTCGTCGAACTATCCGAACACATAAGTACCTCGTACTACGTTTATACCGATTTACAAGACAAGGTTGGGTTATAGCAAAGCGTCATGCCTACCAAATTCTCCAGAAATATCCTTATAGGAATATGTGATCTATGTCAAGCATAGTATACCGAATTATTGCGTATTTCGATCCAGTATCGGATGATCATGTGCTAGGCCTGAGGCTGGAATTGTGTCTGCCACGTACGAAGCACATATCAGATGTCTGGCACTAGTCTCTATAATCGGATAAACATGACCTAGTCATAATATCCCGTTAGCTCGAGCATTTAAGAGAACGAGTTCCGTATCCTACGTGACCATCTTCTCCATATGACTGGAGTGACACTTCCGTCTTGACATCACACCCAACACTACGATTCTCAATATACCCAGTATTGGCGTACACAGAACCTGTTAAAGCCCTGGACGACCTCAACCAAAGTATATTGATTGTCGCAAGTATTAGCGGTGCAAGTCTCAGGTTAAGACCAAATACACCTACCTTGATTTCGGACTTCCATAGACACATAGTCATACTACCAATGAAATTCTGAAGGGGTCTATCCAGAACGAAGTTGTTTCCCGTACCATCAGTAAAACACAACCTCCTATTACACTTGCGTGAGTATCCTATACCTAAATATACGAGAACTATGTCGTTGTGCCCTCACAACATGCAGAAGTGTAATACTAGTCTTTTACGTATTTATCGATGTCCAATATCGATAATACTCTGACTGGGGATATTTAATGATTCTGCCTTCGTCGACTGATACTGTCTCATATCATTCTCATCCAGGCACTAATCATAGGGACCTCTCATCATTTATACATCAAGGTGATCTAATCACAAATGATAAGAGTGCAATCTCCTTTGTCACATAGTTAATTTGTACAACAACACCATGATCTGTACAAATAGTGACACTATGGGTCATAATGGTCCAACAATCTCCCACTTGGCCTATAGCCAGTCACTCGAGAGTCTGACTCCCGAACTATGTACGGTTGGCTCAGACTGCTGAGAAAAGCTTTCGTCAGCGGATTTGCATGAATATCATCTGATGCGATTTATTCGATCATCACATCACCACGATGTATGATCCGAACGAATCAGATGAATACTTGAAGTATTTATCTAGATCGTTGATGAGACCATTAATTCTTTAGCATGTGCTGACGCCTAGCTCAGCTGCTAACAGAATTATATCTAATCTAATTAGTTTTTATCGACCCCAGAAGACTTCTATTGCTGCCTCAGCTGCAGCAATAATCCACATATTTTGTTTATTCGGTAACAGTATCTTGCTTGGTAACAATATTGATAACTATACCTTTTCGCTAAAAGCCTAGCTTTATACGTTGGTATGTTGCCATCCATGTATGTCTTCCTTGAAGATTTATACAGTACCTATAGGCACCATGCCTTGCGGTACATCAACTAGTATCCAAACTTGTCGATATACATGGAATCCATTTCGGATTCATAACACTTTGTCATAATTGGGGAGTCGATACCTTGTATCACTTCCTCATACGTAGTCAGTTAGTATACCTCAAAAGATAGACATCTTTTTGAGGTGAGATCAGAAACCCATACCCCAGGTTCTTTTCTGACTCTCTCCGACTACGCGGTTCTTGTGTTTTCGAAGATTAATGGTTTAGTTTCATCCTTGATGAACTATTTATGTTCCATTAGGATTCTATGCCTATAATAGTATTACTCCGATTTTCATCGAGTTTTACTATCCTCCCACTTACCACTGCATATCGGTATTCCTCTTAGGAAACCCGCATGGTGAGCAACAATCTAATTGTTCTCATGTGAGGTGTATAAGCACAATACTTATGGTATCCCTAGGATAACCTACAATTTGCATTTATCCTATTTGGGTTTTAGTTTGGTATCATCCAAACATGCCTAGCATTCCCAAATATTCAGGAATTTGAAACTCGGTTTCTTTCCCGTTCATATCTAATATGAATTCTTTCTAACAGATTATAATGGAACCTTATTCAAAATATGTTCTGCACTGTTTAGCATATCCGTTGAAGGAAATGGTAGCTCAGAGCGACTCATGATTAACCTTATCATGTCCAACAAAATTCGGTTCATCCTGTTGGACGGACCGTCAAACTGACGTGTTCCGGGAGGAATCCTCATTTGAAAGAATATTATACTCTTTCAAGTATACAAAAAACTTATTGCTTAAGTATTTTCCATTACGGTCTTACCGTGACAGTTTAATACTTTAGCCGATCTGTTTGTATATTTCGTGTCGAAACTGTGAAAGTTTCCGATTTGTGTTCTTCAAAAGAAAGACATAACCATACGCGATGCCACATCCGTCAAGGTCACGAAATATTCATATCCACATCTAGCCTAGCTATACATGGGCCCATTTGCTTCACTATGAACTAGGGCTAATAGATCGGTGGCTTTTACACTTTTACCAAGTAAATAGTGTATTAGGCACTTTACGCAATAAACTAGATTCGTAGACTTTATTTGAATGAAATCAAATATGTCCTAGTACCCACTCTTCGAAAGTGTGGATATACGATTCTTGTTAATTGTGTCTTAGACAACAATGCCACATTTAGTTTCTTCTGATCAAATCAGTTTGAGCTATTTGTTTGTCATGTTATATATCTGAGATTTATTTATGTTCAAAATATAAATTCTGTTATACACATCTAATGTGTTTATCTCAATATCATTTTTATATAATAAAACACTTTAGTGTTCTAGAATATAAAGGTACACCCGCAACGGGTTATACACTAATATAAAGATAATGTTTCTAGTCAAACTATTTACATTATAACAGTTTCCTAATTTAAGTACAAACCCGAAGGTAGTTCCTAAATTCAGGTATCTATGGTTAAAATAACGACTTTCGTCCCGTTTCCAATTCCCAGATATAATCTCAATTGAGGTCAGTATCCTGTTCAAAACAGATTCTGAACATCAATATATATTTATGTATCATACTAAGTATTTAAAATCCAATTTCAATACTAGTTGTGAACATAATTATGACAATAATATTTGAAGTCAGAGCCTTGCTCGTCTTCAATTACTTATTGGGATATGTCTTTTATCTTCCTAGAAGATTATAATGATCTTTCATTTGCCCATTTCAACATTCTAGAAGCCTTTGGCCAAGCCTCGGGTTTCTAGAATATCGAAGTAAGGTGCGCCTTGCGCTACTTGCCTAATTGCAAACTTTGACTTTATCTCCTTGAGATTATTTATAATTCTCCAAGAATTATTTATTGCAATTTTAGTATTTCAAAGATCTAAAATAGATCCATGAAAATCCTTCAATTTCATTATCATACTTTAAGGATCTAATCCTTAGGTCTGATTCAGAAATTAAGGAGTTTACCGCGACAAGCTTAATGGATTAAACACTTAAGTTTTCATCACATGAATATTCCAAATATCATGCTCTACTTATTTGCTTAACTCCGAGCTTAGGCTTAATATGTTATTTTATCAAATAAAGTAACTTATTAGTTTCCAGGACCATCCTGAAACTTTATTCCCAATTTGAAAATTATAGTCGTTTAAATACATTTTCACCAAGGATTATGTTTTTAAAACTAATATTTCATTTATCTTGATACTAATAGTCCAACTATGTAATCAACGATTTGTGGTACTATATATTATAATGATTATAATAGTCCAACTATATAATCAAATTAATTTAAATCAATTAACCTCAATTACATTGATTACTATAATCCAATTATAAAATCAACTGTAAATTGAAATTAATTAATTCAAATATATTGATTAATATAATCCAATTATATATAATCAAATATAATACAGTCCAACTGCTTATTAAAAAACAACAATTAAATATTAGTCCAACTAACATTTAATCTGACGATGAAATAATTTGTGATTGAGCGCGTATGGTGAGTAATTGAACGAATATTGCAAATTCAATTCTTGCCTCCAACTATTTTTCGGGAAACCGTGTTTCCTAGTGAGCTAGGATCCCGTTAAATATCACATAATCTTGACTTTGGCCAACAAATTGTATGATAATTAACTAGGTAGATCTCTAAGATCAATTGGATCTAATCCAATTCCTAGATCCGGTAGGGGGACATCCAATTCCGAAACATATATCTTATATATGCCAATTCATCTTATGTATTACCTAACCTTTGTCCTCTGAATCAAATAAGCCTTGGCTTTGGCAAAACAAACTTAGTGATCCCAGTCAAGCGCGACCCATTGACCATGAAAAGCTTCGTAATCAATGTCGATGGACAAGAAGTGGTCTTGACTTTGGCCAACAAACCACAACTTGGACAAGACACTGATATGGAACAAAGCCTTCGTGATTCAAACACATCTTCGACAGACAAAGGCCTTGACTTTGGCCAACAAACCAATGCCGTCTAGGATCTTGAGTGAGAATCACTCAATGGAAGGAAAGACGCTTAATATTGAGCGAGGGTTTTTCTCGTGCAAATTGGCAACCAATTTATTATCTTTGTTAAGGTCTCATCATCAACACCCTTAAACATGCATTCTAAACACATAATAAAGCGCATATGAAATAAAATAATAATGAGATGTGGATGGATACTTTACATTGATCATAGATCAAATCTCTCATTTTCCCTCTCCAAAGCTAGCACATGTATTTACTTCTACCCGTTACACTACACTTCTAAAGAAACCTCATTTACATTGAGGGGAATAGGTGAGAAGAGAATACAAATAGTATAAAGGTGATAAGGCTGGACACGCAGGTCCAATTAATAAATCAAATTTATTATCAATCAATCTAATCCAATTAATTAATATGATAATTAGTGATCATCCAATGTTCAAACAACGATTTGATTTTTGCTCGAGTCAAACTCGTTTTGCGAATAAGTACTCAAAGTACGAATTCTTGAATTAAATTAACTACATAATTAAATCCAATTTAATACGCATTTAATTCTAATTCACTTATTTAATTCCAAATTAAATATTACACTTTAATTAACGAACCTTTACGACTTAAATTCCAAATTCAATCGTAACGGGTCTCAAAGCACCCGATTAACATCAAATGTTTATTTAATTAAAGTCCAATGGTCTTTTAATTAATTTCTATAAGAGTGGACTTTTGGTCAACTCGGGTCAACCGAATAACCAAAATCCAATCCGGGATTTACCCAATAAGCCTTAAATCAATTTAGGCCCATTAAGCCCAATCAAATAATTAAGGTCCATTAAGTCATAATTGGACCTTTATGGGTGCGGTTTTGGTCCCAATTGGATCCCCAAATTGGCCTAAACCTAACTTGGTACAACCAAGCCCAAAAGCCCAATTACAACCTATAAGGCCCAATTTCCAAAAACAAGCCATTAATTAACTTATAAAATTCCAAATTCCATAATTAATTAACCCAAGTGTATTACACAATTAACCACCCAATTAATATTTCTAAAACATCAATTAGCAAAATTAATCATGCACTTTAATAACAAATAGTGTCCAACACAATTTTAACAAAATCAAACCCATTTTACATGATTAAAGTCTCAGCAATTAGGGGTTTTTCATCCGATTCGGTTTCAATCCAATTGAATCCACAATCATCATTTCCAAATCAATTCAACTCATCCATGATCAAAAAACCAAAAAAACACAATGATTTCATGTTCTTGAATTCGGCCAAGCCGACTTTAAAAGGGAAAAATTGTTCCAAATCAAATTCAATCCAATTGAACTTGAAAACAACATTACCCCCCATTGTTTTTTAAGTCATCCAATGATCAAACAAACAAAAAATCACCAGATATTAGGGTCTCAATTTTGCGGCCATGCCCAAAAATTTGGGGAAAAATGGATCCAATCCAATTTCATGAAATTGAACATACACAACTTCAATTATCAACATACAAGCATACTTAATCAATCAATTCAACCAAAATCTACTTCAATTGATTTTACCCAATTTAAACCCTAACGTTTTCATGCTTGATCAAAGCTCTAATACCATTGTTGGTTTCTATTAGGTCCCAAATCATGAAATCAAGCAAAAATTCGCATGAATACATCAAGGAATAAGGCGGAAACATTACTCACATTGAACGGTTTTGGCCTCTTTGAACTGCTGGACTGCTCGGTTTTGGGCTGTGAAATTCCTCCAAGATTCGGCCATGGGAGACTCCATGGAAGCTCCAAAATGATTCCAAGCTCATGTTGTTAGTTTCCCTATCAACCTTTGTAAAACCCATGTGTGTGCTAGCACTTCTTCTTCTTCATTATTCTCGGCAAAACTGCAGAAAACAGAAGCAAGAATTCGGCTCCAAGCCGTGAGAGAAGAGAGGAAAGAGAGGAGGGAAAAAAATGGTTTCCATGAGAGAGAAAAAATAAAAGAAATCTATTATATATATTTATTTTATTTTCTACAAACAAAATAAAATACATAAATCATTTTCCATTTTACACAAAATCAAAAAGCAAAGTCAAAAAAGCAAATGCCTTTAATGCTTTTCAACTACCAAATCAATCACTCAAATCAATCAATCAAATTGTCACATCACTCAAAAAGTGACATGTGATTTGACGCGTGATGTGACTAGCGATTTGACGCTCGATTTGACTTGTGTGCCGGACTTGAATTCGAAATGCGAATGCGCTCGCAAATAATCCTGGTCTCGGGTTCGCTAATTCCAAATTCACGAATTTTCCATTGCAATCGTAATTTAAAGGATTACGCCTAGCGAAAGCACTATTCACGTCGCGAACGAAGGAAGGTTAAATTAATTCATTCGCCCGAATAAAATTCTAATTTTAATTCCGCGTCGAAATCCAATCTCGCATAAGATATCGAAGATATTATGGAATCGATTAATCCAAATTAATCGTCTCTCTCTTTAATTAATATTTTATCCCAAATAAAAATATCTTGTAATTAATCCAGATTAATTTTCTCTCTCTTCAATTAATCCCAGATTAAATTAAAGGCGAGTATACTGTTAGTTTTCTCTTTACCAAGCCCCAAGATCAACAAGAGCAAACAAAATATATATAAATGAATGAACAATATTGAAGTATGGCGGAATCATACTCACAAAATCGGAATGCGGATGCGTTGATGTTGATGAAATGAAAACTCTCCTTTGTGCAGTGATGAATTCGGCCAAGGTGGAAAGTGCAGCTCCAAGCTTTGTTTGATCCTCCCAAGCTCAAGGATTAGTTTCCCATAACACCTTTGTATGATCCCTTGAAGGTGCTAGCCTTTGTTGTGATTTTGAATGCACAACTTCTTCAAATCTTGCCACAAAAATTGAAGAAATGGAGAGCCCAAAACTGCATGTAGTTTCGGCAATGTGAGAGAGAGGGAGTTCCATGATTTTGTTACAAAAAATCAATTTATATTTATGCCATAATATTTATTAAATTAATAATAAACTTATGACACAAATCATGCAATGGCTTAGAGTGTCAAACACTCAATTTCCATGCAAAACCATTGAGTGCATTGTACACTATCTCCATGCAATGCATTAGAGTTAAATAATGCATAATATGACATGTGTCATGTGGGCCCCACACGTTTCCAAATGAAAGTGGGCCCACGTGCACTCACGCGTTCGGGTTCGATATTTCCGAAATACCGAACTTACGTCGCGACGTTAATTAAATCGAATTTAAATAAATAATTGCGCCTAGCGAAATTATTATTTACGTCGCTAACGAATTAATTCTAAATTAACTCGTTTGCCCGAATTAAAATCTAATTTTAATTTCGCGTCGAAATCGAATTTCGATTATTATATCGAATATAATAATTTTACGATTAATTCCAAATTAATCGTTCTCTCTCTATGTATAGTACTTTATCCAAGATAAAGTCTCTCCGTAATTAATCCAAGATTAATCGAGTTTGAATCATACGTCATTGGTGAATCTTCGGGAAGCGACCCAAGAGATCTCCGGATATGTTGGCAGTAAATACGGTCGTGGATTATCCGAACACGTACGTACCTCGTACTACGTTTTTACCGATTCACAAGACAAGGTTGGCTTCTAGCAAAGCGCCATGCCTACCCAATTCTCCAGAAATATTCTTATAGGAATATAAGATCTATATCAAGCGTAGTAGTATACCGTAGTATTGCGTATATCGAACCAGTATCGGATGATCACATGTTAGGCCTGGGGCTGGAAATGTGTCTGCCCCGTACGAAACATATATCGGACATCAAGCAACTAGTCTCTTTAAATCGGACAATCCTGACCTGGTCATATTGTCCCGATGGTTGCAACCTTTTATAGAGTACTAGTTCTGTGTCCTGCGTGATCATCACCTCCATGTCTGAAGTGATACTTCCATCTCGACATCACATCCAGTACACTACGATTCTCGATAAACCCAGAAGAGGTGTACACAGAACCGGTTAAGGTCCCCAACCACCAAAACCAAAGTTTACCGATTGTCGCAAGTACTAGCGATGTAAGTCTCAGGTTAAGACCATATACACCTACCCTGATGCGGCCTCCCATAGACACGCAGACATACTACCAATGGGATTCCGCGGGTCTATCCAGAGCGAAGCTGTTTTCCGTACCATCGGTAAAACACAACCTCCTATCGCACTTGCATAAGTATCCAATACTTAAATATATGAGAACTATGCCGTTGTGCCCTCACAACGTGCACAAGCGCAATACTAGTCTATTCCGCATTATCGATGTCCGATCTCGATAATACTCCGACTAGGGATATTTGATGATTAAACCTTTATGGATTGATACTGTCTCATATCATCTCAATCCGGTATTAATCATATGGACTTTCGCCATTTATATATCAAAGTAAATAATATTACAAAACGGCAAAAGGCAATTTCATTATCACATAGTTAATTTTGTACAATAATACAATATCATTTACAAACAGTGACGCTATGGGACATAATGTCTAACAATCTCCCACTTGGCCTATAGCCAGTCACTCAAGCATCTAATACCCGAACTATGTATGTGTCGTTCAAAAACTTGCTGAAGAACAGCCTTCGTCAGCGGATCTGCAATGTTGTCATCTGATGTGACCTTCTCGACCTTTACATCGCCACGATGTATAATCTCCCGAATCAGATGGTAACGTCGAAGAACATGCTTGGACCGTTGATGAGACCTTGGTTCCTTAGCCTGTGCTATAGCCCCGTTATTGTCACAATACAATGGAACGGGCTCAGCTGCTAACGGAACTACTCCTAATCCGATTAGGAACTTTCGGATCCAAACTGCCTCCTTTGCTGCTTCAGATGCAGCGATGTACTCCGCTTCTGTTGTTGAATCGGCAACAGTATCTTGCTTGGAAGATTTCCAGCTCACTGCTCCGTTATTCAAACAAAAAATGTACCCGGATTGCGACTTGTAGTCATCCTTGTCGGTTTGGAAACTTGCATCGGTATACCCAGATACCGCAAGTTCTCCACCTCCATAAATTAAGAAAGCATCCTTAGTTCGTTTAAGATACTTAAGGATATTCTTAACTGCTATCCAGTGACCTTCACCTGGATCGGCCTGATAGCGACTGCACATGCTCAAAGCATATGAGACATCAGGTCGTGTACATATCATGGCATACATGATCGATCCGACTGCCGAGGCGAACGGTATCCGACTCATGTTGTCTCTCTCTTCCTGAGTCTTAGGACACATGTCCTTAGACAGAGAGGTACCACGTACCATTGGAACCAATCCCCTCTTGGATTGTTCCATGTTGAATCGCTTCAACACTTTATCAATGTATGTACTCTGGGAGAGTCCAAGCAGCTTTCTAGATCTATCCGGTAGATCTTTATTCCAAGAATAAAGGCTGCTTCTCCCAGATCTTTCATGGAGAATTTTAATGAAAGCCAAGCTTTCGACGTTAGCATGGGAATGTCATTGCCTATAAGCAATACGTCGTCGACATAAAAGGACAATAAAAGTAAGTGCTCTCCCACTAACCTTCTTGTATACACAAGGGTCATCTGCGTTTTGCACGAAATCATATTCTTTTATGATCTCATCAAAACGCTGATTCCATGACCGTGATGCTTGCTTCAATCCATAAATGGATCGATTTAACTTACAAACCTTGTTTGCAAGTCTAGGTACGATAAAACCGTCAGGCTGTGTTGCATATAAACATCCTCCAAAAGGTTTCCGTTAAGGAAAGCGGTTTTAACGTCCATCTGCCATATCTCGTAATCGAAATATGCAGCTATTGCAAGCATTATCCGAATGGATTTAATCATGGCAACGGGTGAGAAGGTTTCGTCATAATCAATACCATATTGTTGACGATACCCCTTCGCTACAAGCCTAGCTTTGTACGTTTGTACGTTGCCATCCATGTCGGTCTTCTTCTTGAAGATCCATCTGCATCCAATAGGCTTTACGCCTTCTGGTGCATCAACCAGTGTCCAAACTTGGTTGGCGTACATGGAATCCATCTCGGACTTCATGGCTTCTTGCCATAAAGCGGAATCGATATTTTTGTATCGCTTCCTCATACGTAGCCGGCTCATTATCCTCAATAAGATTAATATCTACATGAGGTGAGATCAGGAACCCATACCTCTCAGGTACTGTTCTGACTCTCTCCGACCTACGCGGTCCTTGTGTATGTGAAGTTTGTGGTACAGACTCATCCCGGACGGTCTGTTCTTGTTCCGTCGTTGATTCATTGCCAGGAACAGTATCACTACGATCTTCATCGAGTTCTACTTTCCTCCCACTTACCACTGCATTTATAAAATCCTTCTCAAGGAAAAATGCTTGTAGAGCAACAAATACTTTGTTCTCTTGTGGGTGATAGAAGTAATATCCTTTGGTTTCCCTAGGATATCCTACGAAAAGGCATTTATCAGATTTGGGTTCAAGTTTGGTACCTTCCAAACGTTTAACATATGCCCAGCATCCCCAAATCTTCAGGAAAGAGAAACCTGGTTTCCTTCCTGTCCATATCTCATATGGAGTCTGTTCAACAGACTTCGACGGTACCTTATTCAAAATAAGTATAGCATTGTTTAATGCGTATCCCCAGAAGGATATTGGTAGCTCAGTGCGACTCATCATTGACCTTACCATGTCCAACAAGGTGCGGTTTCTCCGTTCGGACACACCGTTTAATTGCGGTGTTCCAGGAGGAGTCCACTGTGAAAGAATACCATATTCTTTCAAGTAATCTTGAAACTCATAACTTAAGTATTCGCCACCACGGTCTGACCGTAATGTCTTAATACTCTTCCCTGTTTGTTTCTCCACTTCGTGTCGAAACTCTTTGAATTTCTCAAAAGTTTCCGACTTGTGTCTCATAAGATACACATAACCGTAACGAGATGCATCATCTGTGAAGGTTACGAAGTAGTGAAATCCACCTCTAGCCTGGCTAGACATGGGCCCGCATACGTCAGTATGAACGAGAGCCAACAGTTCTGTGGCACGTTCACCTTTACCGCTAAAAGGGTGATTAGGCATTTTGCCTAAAAGACAAGATTCGCAGACGTCATATGAATTGGGATCAAATTCGTCCAAGTACCCACTCTTCGAAAGTGTGGATATGCGAGTCTTGTTGATGTGTCCTAGACGACAATGCCACAATAAGCTTCATCTTTAGATTACTCCTTTTGAGCCTTTTGTTTGTCATTTTAGGAGATTCATTTATATTCAAAATATAAAGACCGTTATTTGCAACAGCTGTGCAAATTTCTGCATCATTTTTATATAATAACACCCAGTGTTTCTAAATACAAAAGTGTAACCCTGCTGGGTTAACAAGGAACAGATATAATATTCCTAGTTAAACTAGGTACAAAATAACAGTTCAAAAGTTTAAGTACATGCCCTGAGGGCAGTTCTAAAACAAAAGTCCCTACGGCCAAAACAGCAACTGGTGTTCCGTTTCCGACCCGTAGATCCATCTCCCCCGATGCCAGCACCCTGCTATCCTGCAGATCCTGCACATCAGTACAAATATGAGCACCACAACCAGAATCAAAAATCCAATTTTAAAACTAGAAGTATTCATATTTATCTCAATAACAAACATACCAGAGGCGATAGCCTTGCCAGCCTTGATATCCTCCCTCTGCCCTTTGCCCATTCGGCAGTCACGTTTCCAGTGACCCCTCTTGCCGCAGTTGAGGCAGATGTCGCGAGATTTGTCCTTTGGCTTCCTAGAAGCCACTGTCAACTTGCCCTTGCCCTTGTTCTTGAACTTCTTCTTCCTCGCACCTCCAATTGCCTTGGGCCCAGCCCTTGGCGCATGAGAGGTCGATGCATAATGCGCCTCGCGCTTGCTCCCCTTTAGGAGTTCCTTTTCGGACTCCTTCAGCACGGACAACAACTCTCCAAGAGTGTCGTCAGTGTCCATCAACTTATAGTTGATGATGATTTGTTTCCAAGTATCGGGTAGCGATTGTAATAGCATATCAATCGTCAACTCTGCCTCCAAGACAATGCCCATCTTGGCTAACTCATCTATGTCAGCGATCATTTGAGTCCCGTGGGCCTCAACTGATGCGCCGTCTGTCATCCGGGAGCGGAAGAGTTTCCTTACTAGCTCATACCTCTCCATCCGCTTGTTGGTGCGGTGGAGATCACGCAATCTTGCCATCATGTTATAGGGATCCAAGTCCCTGTTCTGGCGTCTGAAATGCTGGGTCATTGCAGCTAGCATAACTGACTGAGCTTGGTCACAATCGTCACTATGAGTCTTCCATAACTCTAGCTCCAGTGGCTCAGTGGGTTTAGGCGGGAGAGGTCTCTGAATAGTATACAGCACCCTCTCAGCCCCAAGCACTATCTTGAGGTTCATTTCCCAGTCGGCAAAGTTTGTCCCTTTGAAGACATTATCGCCCATGATTATGTCGCGGACATTACCCTTGCCAGTCATCTTGACAACTATAGTCCAACTATAAAGTCAACGATGTTATGGGTACAGTCAAACTGTTACAAGCAAAACAACAATATATTAGTCCAACTAATTATTAAAATATTGACGAAATAATTTTGAAAGACGCGTAAGGCTAAGTATCTGAACGAAATTGCAAATTCAATAATAGCCTCCCACTATTTTCTTCAAGTCTCTAACCCTCTTGTGGAGAACTCGGGAAATCGCATTTCCTAGTGGGCTAGGATCCCGTTAAATAACACACACAACCTTGACTTTGGCCAATAAAAGCTGTATGCTATTTAACTTAGGTAGATCTCTATGATCAATTGGATCTCATCCAATTCCTAGATCCGGTTAGGTGGACATCCAAGTCCCAAACATATGTATAATGTCAATGTATCCATTACATTTTCCTAACCCTATCCTCCGAATCATCTAGGCCTTGGCTTTGGCCAAAACACAACCTAATGATTCCAGTTAAGCGGGACCCATTGACGAGGAAAGTTTCGTAATCAATGTCATTGGACAAAAAGTGATCTTGACTTTGGCCAATAAAAATCACGATTTGGACAAGACACCGATATGCAACAAAACTCTCATGATTCAAGTACATCCTTGATTGACAAAGGTCTTGACTTTGGCCAAACAAACCAATGCCAACTTCGGATCTTGAACAAGAATCATTCAATGGAAGGAAAATCGCTTAATATTGTTTGAGGGATTTTCGCGTAATTGGCAACCAATTAATTTATCTTTGTTAGGTCTCATCATCATACACCCTTAAGCATGCTTCTAAAACATCATAAAGCGCGTAAAGTAAAGTAATAGCGCGATATACGGATGGATATGAACAACAACTTGTTCCTAGAACAAATCACTCCATTTCCTCTCCCCGCTAGCACTATTCTACTCTTACCCAATTACATAATACAATAAGAGAAACCTCATTTACATTGAGGGGAATTAGGTGAGAAGAGAATACAAAGAGACAATAAGAGAAAGGCTGGACACGCAGGTCCAATTTATAAATTCTAAATTTACAATAATTTCTAAAATTACCCTTCCCTTCTAATATCCATCCGATATACACTATTCATACATCACATCCACATTCATTCATTCAAGGCATGTTATACAACCAATCAAATCCAATTAATTAGTCTTTAATTAGGTGACAATACAATGTTCAAACAATTGTTTGCATTTGCGCGAGTCCAACTCAATTTGAGAATAAATACTTATAGTATGAATTCACGAATTTATCGAACTACTCGTTAAATCCAATTTAAGTCGTCGTATCATACTAATCCTATTATTTAATTCTAAATTAAATATTTACACTTTTATTGTGTTTATAACTTAGATTCCAAATCTAATACAATCGGGTCTCAAAGCCCAACTAACATCTAATGTCCGTTTAATTAAAGTCCGATGGGCTTTCAATTGATTTCTTTAGGCTTGGGTTTTGGTCAATGTATGGGTCAAACCAATTACCAAGCCCAATAAGGAATCACCCTCATATGCCATAAAATCAATATCAAGCCCATAAGGCCCAATTAAACATAAAAGCCCATTATTATTTATTTGGGCTTAAATGGTGTGATTTAGGCCCATTTTGGATCCAATCCAAATGGTCCAAATCTACTTGGCCCAACCAAGCCCTTTTGTCCAAATATATATAGTTTTAGGCCCAATTCAAATTAAGCCCAACTAACCAAATTTAAAATTCCAAATTTTATAACTTAATTAATTAAAGTGTATTATCATGATTAATTCTTTAAATCAATATTCCCAAAATATCAAATTAATCCATTAATCATATTTTTATCTTAAATATATGTCCAACATTATTTAATCAAAAAATCAAGTCCCTAATCCTCCATCAAGCATTCGGCCAAGGTGATTAAATGGTTCCGATTTCGTTTTCAATCCAATCGAGTTACAAATCATCATTCCATATTGTTTCAAGTCATCTAATGTCATAAAATTAAAAAATCATCTAGTCCATATGCTTGCATGTATTCGGCCAAGCCTCATTTGGGTTGGAAAAATTAATCCAATTTTTTTCCATGAAATTGATGATGTATAATCTAAATAACATACATCTAAGCATATTTAATCAAGCAAACTCATCAAATCATGCTTCATACAATTTCCCCAAATAACATCCTAATATATTTGCATGCTCTTTAAGCTCAATGATACCATTGTTAGTTTCTATTACCAAGCCCCAAGATCAACAAGAGCAAACAAAATATATATAAATGAATGAACAATATTGAAGTATGGCGGAATCATACTCACAAAAAAAATCGGAATGCGGATGCGTTGATGAAATGAAAACTTCTCCTTGTGCAGTGATGAATTCGGCCAAGGTGGAAAGTGCAGCTCCAAGCTTTGTTTGATCCCCCAAGCTCAAGGATTAGTTTCCCATAACACCTTTGTATGATCCCATGAAGGTGCTAGCCTTTGTTGTGATTTTGAATGCACAACTTCTTCAAATCTTGCCACAAAAATTGAAGAAATGGAGAGCCCAAAACTGCATGTAGTTTCGGCAATGTGAGAGAGAGGAGAGTTCCATGATTTTTGTTACAAAAAATCAATTTATATTTATGCCATAATATTTATTAAATTAATAATAAACTTATGACAAATCATGCAATGGCTTAGAGTGTCAAACACTCACTTTCCATGCAAAACCATTGAGGCATTGTACACTATCTCCATGCAATGCATTAGAGTTAAATAATGCATAATATGACATGTGTCATGTGGGCCCCACACGTTTCCAAATGAAAGTGGGCCCACGTGCACTCACGCGTTCGGGTTCGATATTTCCGAAATACCGAACTTACGTCGCGACGTTAATTAAATCGAATTTAAATAAATAATTGCGCCTAGCGAAATTATTATTTACGTCGCTAACGAATTAATTCTAAATTAACTCGTTTTGCCCGAATAAAATCTAATTTTAATTTCGCGTCGAAATCGAATATAATAATTTTACGATTAATTCCAAATTAATCGTTCTCTCTCTATGTATAGTACTTTATCCAAGATAAAGTCTCTCCGTAATTAATCCAAGATTAATCGAGTTTGAATCATACGTCATTGGTGATGAATCTTCGGGAAGCGACCCAAGAGATCTCCGGATATGTTGGCAGTAAATACGGTCGTCGGATTATCCGAACACGTACGTACCTCGTTATACGTTTTTACCGATTCACAAGACAAGGTTGGCTTCTAGCAAAGCGCCATGCCTACCCAATTCTCCAGAAATATTCTTATAGGAATATAAGATCTATATCAAGCGTAGTATACCGTAGTATTGCGTATATCGAACCAGTATCGGATGATCACATGTTAGGCCTGGGGCTGGAAATGTGTCTGCCCCGTACGAAACATATATCGGACATCAAGCAACTAGTCTCTTTAAATCGGACAATCCTGACCTGGTCATATTGTCCCGATGTTGCAACCTTTTATAGAGTACTAGTTCTGTGTCCTGTGTGATCATCACCTCCATATGTCTGAAGTGTGATACTTCCATCTCGACATCACATCCAGTACACTACGATTCTCGATAAACCCAGAAGAGGTGTACACAGAACCGGTTAAGGTCCCCAACCACCAAAACCAAAGTTTACCGATTGTCGCAAGTACTAGCGATGTAGTCTCAGGTTAAGACCATATACACCTACCCTGATGCGGCCTCCCATAGACACGCAGACATACTACCATGGATTCCGCGGGGTCTATCCAGAGCGAAGCTGTTTTCCGTACCATCGGTAAAACACAACCTCCTATCGCACTTGCATAAGTATCCAATACTTAAATATATGAGAACTATGCCGTTGTGCCCTCACAACGTGCACAAGCGCAATACTAGTCTATTCCGCATTATCGATGTCCGATCTCGATAATACTCTGACTAGGGATATTTAATGATTAAACCTTTATGGATTGATACTGTCTCCATATCATCTCAATCCGGTATTAATCATATGGACTTTCGCCTTTATATATCAAAGTAAATAATATTACAAACGGCAAAAGGCAATTTCATTATCACATAGTTAATTTGTACAATAATACAATATCATTTACAAACAGTGACGCTATGGGACATAATGTCTAACACATACATCATCGGTGAATCTTCGGGAAGCAACCCATGAGATCCCCGGATATGTTGGCAGTAAATACGGTCGTCGGACTATCCGAACACATAAGTACCTCGTACTACGTTTATACCGATTTATAAGACAATGTTGTCTTCTAGCAAAGCGTCATGCCTACCCAATTCTCCAGAAATATCCTTATAGGAATATGTGATCTATATCAAGCGTAGTATACCAAAGTATTGCATATTTCGATCCAGTATCAGATGATCACGTGCTAGGCCTTGGGCTGGAATTGTGTCTGCCCCGTACGAAGCACATATCGGATGTCTGGCAACTAGTCTCTATAATCGGATAAACATTACCTAGTCATAATATCCCGATAGCTCGAGCATTTAAGAGAACGAGTTATGTATCCTACGTGACCATCTTCTCCATATGACTGGAGTGACACTTCAGTCTTGACATCACACCCAACACACTAGGATTCTCATATACCCAGTATTGGTGTACACAGAATATGTTAAAGCCCTTGACTACCTCAACCAAAGTATATTGATTGTCGCAATTATTAGCGGTGCAAGTCTCAGGTTAAGACCAAATACACCTACCCTGATTTCGGACTTCCATAGACACATAGTCATACTACCAATGGAATTCTGAAGGGGTCTATCCAGAGCGAAGCTGTTTCCCGTACCATCGGTAAAACATAATCTCCTATTACACTTGTGTGAGTATCCTATACCCAAATATACGAGAACTATGCCGATGTGCCCTCACTGTTGGTTTTTCTAAGGTCCCAAGATCAAATCAAGACATGAAATAATGCGTGAATACATCAACGGAGGTAGCGGAATACTCACATTGATCGGTTATGTCGATTTGAAGACGAATCAAGGCCAAAAACGTACTGCCCTGCTCACGCCACTGCAACCAGTCCATGCTCACTGTCTTGGCAGTTTCGGGTCTCAAAACGAAGCTCCAAACTCCGTCGGATGAGTCCCGCCTCATGGGTGAACCTCCCTACCACCTTCGCAAGACTCGTAGTGTGCTAGCACTTGCGGTTTTCACCATGAAAACCCAACCCTTGCTTCCCTTTATTGTCACGATTTTCTGGTTCAAAACCAGTCCCAAAATTCTGTTTTGGGCGTGAGAGGAAGAGAGAAAATGAGAGAGAAGAAGTTTTGTGTTAAGTTAAAATGATTTACCAAAAATCAATTTATATTTATGCCATAATTTTTATTAATTAATAATAAAATTATGACACAAAACATGCAATGGCTTAGAGTGTCAAACACTCAAACTCCATGCAATGACATTGAGTGCAATGTACACAATCTACATGCAAAGCATTAGAATGACATGTGTCATGTGGGCCCCACACGTTTCCAAATGAAAGTGGGCCCACGTGCACTCACGCGTTCGGGTTCGATATTTCCGAAATACCGTGCTTACGTCGCGACGTTAATTCAATCGAATTTAAATAAATAATTGCGCCTGGCGAAATTATTATTTACGTCGCTAACGAATTAATTCTAAATTAACTCGTTTGCCCGAATTAAAATCTAATTTTAATTCCGCGTCGAAATCTAATTTCATTTAATATATCAAATATATTAATTCATCGATTAATTCCAAATTAATCGTTCTCTCTCTTTAGACGACATTTTATCCCGGATAAAATATCTCCGTTATTAATCCTAGATTAATTTTCTCTCTCTTCTGTATAATCCCAGATTATTCAAGAGTGCGAGTTGTGCGTCATCGGTGATTATCGGGAAGCGACCCATGAGATCCCCGGATAATCTGGCAGTAAATACGGTCGTCGGAGTATCCGAATCACGTACGTACCAAGTACTACGTTCTACCCATTTACGAGACAAGGTCGACTCCTAGCAAAGCACCAAGTCTACCCAATTCTCCGGACATATCCATTAAGAATATTAAGATCTGTATCAGGCGTAGTATACTAATGTATTGTGCGTATCGGCCCAGTATCGGATAATCACGTGCTAGGGCTGGGGCTGGATAAGTGTCTGCCCCGTCCGAAACACATATCGGATGTCTGGTAACTAGTCTCTATAATCGGATATTCATGACCTGGTCATAATATCACGATTGGATGCGCATCACTTTAAGAGCACTAATATCGTATCATGCGTGACATCATCTCCAATATGACTGAAGTGATACTTCCGTCTTGACATCACACCCAATACTCTACGATTCTCTGATAAACCCAGAAGAGGTGAACACAGAACCAGTTAAGATCCCCCACCACCAAAACCAAAGTTTACCGATTGTCGTAAGTATTAGCGATGTAAGTCTCAGGTTAAGACTATACATACCTACCTTGATTTCGGCCTCCCATAGACACCTAGTCATAATACCAATGGGATTCCGAAGGGTCTATCCAGAGCGAAGCTGTTTCCCGTACCATCGGTGAAACACGACCTCCTATCGCACTTGCACAAGTATCCAATACTTATATATATGAGAACTATGCCGTTGTGCCCTCATAACGCGCACAAGTGCAATACTAGCCTATTCCGCATTATCGATGTCCAGTCTCGATAATACTACGGCTAGGGATATTTAATGATTAATCCTTTGTGGACTGATACTGTCTCATATCATCTCAATCCAGGAACTAATCATAGGGACCTCTCTTCATTTATATATCTATGGTGATCTAATCACAAATGATGAGAGTGCAATTTCCTTGTCACATAGTTAATTTGCTACAACAACACAATGATATGTGCAAATAGTGACGCTATGGGTCCATATTATCCAACACTCACAACATGCACAAGTGTAATACTAGTCTTTTACGTATTTCTAGATGTCCAATCTCGATAATACTATGACTAGGGATATTTAATGATTCTGCCTTCGTGGACTGATACTGTCTCATATCATTCTCAATCCAGGCACTAATCATAGGGACCTCTCATCATTTATACATCTAGGTGATCTAATCACAAATGATAAGAGTGCAATCTCCATTGTCACATAGTTAATTTGTACAAGAACACCATGATATGTACAAATAGTGATGCTATGGGTCATAATGGTCCAACATCAGGTCCGTATCCGTAAGCATGACGAAGATTTTAAGCTCCGGTTTCAAGTCCTTCTCTGCTTGTTTTATCTGATTGTGCAATTCTACTAAAGTAGCTTCTTTATTAGACAGATGAAACTACATAATAAAGTTAGAGAAGTCTTTTGGTAAGGACTGAAGAATTAGATCGTGACCTATCTCATGATCCATGATGAACCCGAGGTTGGCCAATTTTTCAATGTGGCCAATCATCTTAAGCACATGTCCACTAACATATCCTTTCTTATACCTTGTTTGGAATATGGCACATGACACTTGGAATCTCACGGTATGAATGGAAGTTGCATACAACTCCTTCAAGTGAAAGATGATGGCTTGAGCATCCATATCTTCGTGAGCTTTCTGTAGTTTGTCTGACATAGAACCAAGCATTATGCCAATTGCTTGCTCATTATCATCGCGTGTTTCTTCCAAGCGTCAAATGTATTTTGGTCTGCATCTTCTGCAGGTTCAGGGGGAAATGGTCTTTCAAGAACATAGAAAATATTTTATTATCGTAAGACAATTTTAAGGTTTCTAAACCAGTCATTGTAGTTGTCCCCTTTGAGCTAATGCTCATCAAGGATGGAACAAATTGATACTCTGTTTGCCATTTGAATGTTTGTGAAATATTTTAACCCACATGTTAAGAGAGAATGTTAAAATTAGGAATATGTTTTCATTAATGTTTCATAATAACATGGTATTTTAATATTATGAAGGTTCTCCCACTCAATTGTTTTTAAAATTTTAAGCAAATCGCAGCAACCCCAATATGATGGATTTCTTGTGGGCAAGGATCCCATTATCATCATTTCATAATTCCGACTAGGGCCGATCGTTATAAAATATGATAATTAGGTAGGTTCCCAACCAATTTATGATATAAATCACAATTCCTTGATCATTGGGTTGGGCAATCAAACATGCCATAGCTTATACTAGTCCTTGTGGACACCCAATCTTTGCCACTACTTTATAAGACCAAGCCTAAGGGTCACTGCATCTTATGACTCAGAAAATTCAAACCATTGTCAATAGTACGATTTAGGGAGAAATTGGTATTGGTCAGTCTGGTAAAGCCTAGTTCTGCCAATACGGTTTAAGCCCTTTGGGTCTATACTTTACAATGGGAGGCAAATTTTAGAATCAAATTATTATTAAGGATTTTAGCAAGTTTAAGTGAATAATTGTCAAATGGATTCCTCCATTGAAAATTCCCCAGAGAGAGGGTGGAGCGAACTCTCTTAAATACCTTTACCTCTTAGGCTCGTATTGCCTTGATGACATGAATAAACAATAGATCCTCCAAATTAGTCCAACACTTTAAATATGCTTTAAGGTAAGCTTTGAGTAAATGATTATCTAGATGTCTCACATCTTTTCCTTTTGGCTATAAAAAGGTAGTGAGTGAAGGAAGACACCAAATCATTATCTAACTCTAGTAATACCTTTGGTTAAATTAACTTTAGTTTGGAAAGTTTTATTAACGCCTTGGTCCCACCCCACTTGTATCTTTTATAATGTCTTTTGTTATAAACAAGTTATTTGTATTTATTACCCTTAAAGGTAATAAATCTCTAAGTTCATCATGGAATAATTACTTAGCTAAGGGATAAGCAACACACTCTATATTTCCTTAGAAAGTCTCTAGATGCTTACACCCTAAAATAATCATGCCAATTCTAATCATACATAGAATCACCAATCATATGAGTTTTAATATGTTAGAATTATTTTAGGCATTAAATAACTTTTATTAATATTTAATTATGATATTGCATTTTTTTTTATTCAAATAAATTTACTATTCACATTTTTTTACAGATGCATGAACTTTAAATGCAATTTCATAATTCAATTCTTAACCAAATCATGCAAAACTTGTGCCTAAAAGTAAGTGCAAGGTGTTAGCTTTCCAACAAGCGATTACACACCTAATTTAGAGTTCAAATGAGAGAGAAATAATCAAAACAAAAACGGCGCTCTGATACCACTGTTAGGAAGCGGCCGCGAGTGCGCAGCGGAAAATTAAAATTATGATTCTGTTATTCCTTACCCAAGACCCATTTGTTTTTATTATTCTATAAGCCTAGGCATGTTACTATATATTCTAAGCATAAAAAACTCATAAAACATGCAAAGAACATAAACAAAAACATGCTAACTATCATAAAAACTCTAATTAAAATAAAGAAAGAAAAAGACTTACTTGAATCGAAGACTCATCCAGTCCTCCCTCCAATCTACAAGCTTTCCTCGAACTCAGCAAGCTCTTCCACGTTCCAAAAAGCCACCCAAGTGTGTGGCCTCCAAATATGCACACACCAAATCCAAAACTCAACGGCAAGACTACGCCTTGAGTGCACGGGTATTTTGCCCTTGGTTCTAGCCTAGGAAAATACCTCAAAACTTTCAACTTGAGATTCCTCTAGTCAATTAGACTTAAGGATCCTCAAAATCAGTGGCTCACTCTTAAACTTTAGAGTTGCTCACTTATATAAACCCAATATATGAAAGGTTTTTGGTGTAAAAATTTGTAAAGAATTCTTTGTGTTTATATAGGTGCTCCAAAGACAACAAGATTAATTAAGAATCCGATGTGGGATAAATGTTTATTTAATATTAGCCATTGGATCTTAATTTAGTGGTTTAATGAGATTATAAAACATAATAAGAGTTTGGGCCGAATTGGAATTCAAAACAAATAACAAATAAATAAAATAAAAAAATGAAGCGCCATCTGTGGTTATTTATTTATTCCAATTCCCAAAGTGCCCCTATCGTCATTCACCAATCCCTAAGCCACAATGGAACCTCATAAATGATATGTTCAATTATTAAACACATTGAACCATTTATGAACAATTCCTAAAACAATCATATATGTTGTTTAATTTGTACTGTGCACTATTAACCATTGATTTCGACTTTGTTGTGTGTGAACTTTTGGGTTCCCCTTAAGTTGGACATGAAATGAATTGTGATAATTTAATCGAACATAAATTATTCTCCGATCGGATGGTCATTCGATTTCAATGACCAAGGTTGACATCTAGCAATATGCCAATGCCCCCAAATGAGAATGAAAGATATATACACATTATGTATATGATTTACATATGATACAGTCCCTTGCCTCACTGTATCCCCACCTTTTGACCTAGGGTATGGAAAGTGTCTACCCATATGGTCAAAGGCATGATGTTGATAGTCTCATGAATCATGCTAACCCAAGAATCTCACATGATTCTTCCGCTGCGGCCATAGTCTCAAACACTGATCACACATATCAACCCGCGAACTGGAATACTACTCTTATAAGAAAATATTATCTGAGAGAGTGGCGATTCTCTGTTGTATCTTTACAAACTTCATATGTTTCAATAAATGACCCAATCATACCCTTATGACTGGATCTTTTGAACCAGTGAAGGAGAATGTCAAAGTTATTTGATCCATACATAAGATTGTAAAGACCTCAAGTCTAAGGACTAGTCATACAGTCGATACATGAAAGTTCTCACATACACATGAGATAAACACTCCATGTGAAAACTTTCGGCGATCAGTTCGATGGACACGAGCAACTCATGCATTCATGTGATACACCAAGCGGACGGATCTCCGCTAGTAGCCTATGAGATCGGCTACCCCACTTAAGGGCGGATCATATCATCATGCTAGTCTCTCCTCTTTGTGAACGCCCAGATTATTCACAGAACTATGACTAGGAACGTTTGAGAGTAATGATTCTTAAAAGGCGTGGAAGCCATCATCTTATTACTCCAAGGGCTTTATTAAAGTGTTTGATGATTCATATAATATATGTAAGACACGTATAATAAAGATTGCCATTTTATTAATTATTGAAAAATATTTCAAATACATGTACATATAGCCCATCCACAAGTTGGGTATAGGGCATATCCCTAACACCCATGGAGTCTAGGGAAGAGATATGCAGCCCACCACTGCATCGATTGCTCTCATTATCCATCAACTTCAAGCAGAGAAGCATGCT